>JAOVVI020015878.1:0-11052 GCA_028571085.2 Nepenthes alata
TCTAGAAATAAATATCCTTTACGTGTATTGGATATTTATTTATTATTAATTGTTGCTTCCGCTATACTTGTAACGGGGTCGAAACTTGAGTGTTGGCATTAGCACCAAACGTGCTTTTTCACACCACATATAATAAAATTTAAATATCACCATAAATTTGGGAATGTCACAGTTTTTCAAACAAATCAGGTTTCCAAATCATAACTACGTATTGGAAGATTCTCACTGGGTAAATTTTTTTTAACAAGTTCTTCCTTGAGGTGGGATTGCTTTACTAATTGTTTAAAGTAGTATATTAGTAGTGTAATAGTATAGAGTATTATTCATTCATGATTCTATTTAAAGTTATATAGATAATGTGTTGTATACTACTTCTACGGCTCCTAATTAGTTTTTGGACAATGTCCACAAGGATCCTTTTCGACAACATCCTTGAGGACAGGGATTACTTAAAGCAACAGATATTGTCATAAAGTGCTGTACCTGCATCCATCCTGCGGCTGAATTGAGGCCAATTGTTGTACCTACACCTGACCTGTAGCCTTCTGTCATATTTGCAGCTGGCATGCTATCGTACCTGTGGCCAACTGTTGATCCTGCTTCGAGTTACTAAACGACGAATCATAATCAGATAGGATGTTAACTGAATGTGGTTAATTCAGCTTTTAATCTGTTAGGGAGTATTTATGTACTCTTGAATTAAATTGTAGCTATAAATAGGAAGCCTGGTAATAAGAAATTTATGACTGAATTTGTTGCTCAATAGGAGTCTTGCTCAGTTTGTTGGCCAAAGAAGTTTTCATATGGTTTAAAATTGTCCCCAAGAGCATGGTTTGACAGTTTCAACAAAGTTGTGTTTGAGTTCGAGCTCTATCATTGGGATAGCGATCACAATATGTTCTACATTATTCTAGTGTTAAATGTAATTTTCTCATTGTGTATTTGGATTATATTGTGATTACTGACAATAATAGTATTAGTATTGTAGATCTAAAATTGTTCATTCATGGCCAATTTCAAACAAATGATCATTCTAGGTGTCATCATGGAATCTTTTTTTCGCAAAGGAATTATACATAGGATTTACTTCAAAATAATGGTATGCTAGACTGAAGATCTTGTGATACTCCTATGGATCTACGAATTAACTTATTTTCATATAATGGGAAGATTGTTATTGAACAAGACATGTATCGGTGACTAGCCTATAAACTCAATTACATTGCTGACTCATTCAAATATTGACTTCTTGCCAAGTCTTACAAGCCAATTTTTGTCTTCGCTTCGTATTTCTCATTGGGAAGTGGTAATACATACCATGAGATATTTAAACGGTACACTAGAAAGAAGCTTATTTCATAATGATCATGGCCATACTTACGTTGAAGGATTTCTTGATGCCGATTGGGCTAGGTCACTAGATGATCATAAGCCCATCACAGGCTATTATATTTTTATTAAAGACAACCTTGTATTATAGAGTAGTAAGAAACTAAATGCAGTAGCCAATGCAAATGTGAAATCATGATATCATGAATTGTGGACGCAAGTTACTTGTGGAGTAACGTGGCTTCAGTTTAGTTGTAAGAATTCTAAGCCTTCTCAGTTGCGGTGTGATAATCAACAGCTATCCACGCTGCATCAAATCTAATATATCACAACTGCATAAAGCATATAAATGTAGATTGTCATTTTATTCATGAGAATGCTAAATTCACATTCGTCATGTAAGGATTGAAAATCAACTTGCTTGTATTTTCACCAAATCCTTAACTGAATATGGTCGGCATCTATCTTTAACTTAAAGGGGGGCAATAGAATATGCTTATCATCAGTGATAGAATATGCTTATTGTTAGAATAGGATATATGATGAATGATAGTATATTAACTTATAATGGTATTTTAGTCTTTGTACTATGTTGTAAATAATCACATTTGTATGTATGTATGCACACACATACACACACATATATACATACATACATTATATGTAATATATATATATATTACATATAATGTAATATATATTATATTTATGTAATATATAATATATATGTATGTATGTATAATGTATGTATGTACGTGTATGTGTATATATATATAGTAATTACATATAATGTATGTATGTATATATAATATAATGCATGTATATGTGAATATATCCTAATTCCAATTGAGGAAGTCATACCAATCAGCCGACTACATCCTCCCTCTCTGTTTTCTCTTCCATTTTGTTTTTCCTCTACACAAGACAAACACCATCCCATCATGGCTTAGATAGCTCGTCATACAAACCAGTTATTAAAGGTTTTTACCCTACTGTTTAAGAATCTATTCAATGATGATGAAGTTGACGTAACATCTCAAAAGCAATTATACAAAACTTCTCGTCTATCCATACATATGTGGCACATCGCAATGTGAGTGTCATAATCCCATCACTGCACAAAAACTAAATCCACCATAAACTGATTTAAATGTTTTTCATTGAGATTTTCAACAAACCAATGTTTTATCCCAAGTGACTGACCAAAGACAAATACTCCATTCTCAAGTGGATTACTCTATACAGAAAAATCATCCAAACATAAACATCCATGTACTCATTAGCACCTAAGTACAGTGCACGTGAATAAGCCCACATTCTCTAACAATCTCCTTTAGTCCATTTAAGCACTAGGCATAAATTTATGGGAACTCTAATTCTGCAAAACAATGGACATCATATGATATGAAAATACAAGACAGAAACTAACCTCTAGTAGATGTTCTACTGCTATAAATTTAGGCATTCGAAATGTCAGAAGGGCAACCAAGGCAACAATATTAGCAGCATTGATCATATTTCTGTTTCAACAAGAAATTGACGATATTACGGCACAGTTGCACGGGACAAGCATCAAAAAGGGTGCATTTGTTATAGTGACTGCACTGTGTTGTGATCAGTCTTGAATTTATTACAAACAAATCAGAATCAATATTCATAGTTCATCACCATTGAAGCATAAGGCAGCTCCCACACAGATTGAGGGTTCATCAATCCACTTGGAGACGGCTATTGACTCATTGCTCAACTTGAAATGATTCCCCAACAAGCTTAATGCTTTTTAACTCTAGTTTCTTAGCCTTTACGATACCACGTTCCAACACTGACAACGTGAGCTTATCAGGCTGTACACCTTTTGATGACATTGCATCAATAAGGGTCACAGCTCTATCCACATCTCCTGCTCGGCAACAGCCAGAGAGAAGAGCGGTGTATGTCACAGTGTCAGGCTCCAATCCTCTATCTATCATTTCATAGAACACGTCAACAGCATCCTGGAGGTTATCTAACTTGCAGTGTTTGTCAATCCAGACAGTATAAGAGATAGCATCAGGCATTATATCCGCTGCCTTCATCTCACTCCACAAAGTAGAGACATCCATATCCATCATTTTATTGTTTTTCGCAGCTTTTTGACAATCATGATGAGCCTTCGAAAAGACAGATTTTAAATGACCATCAATCAGAACTGTGTAAGTGATAACATCAGGGACCACCCCTCTATGCTTCATATCATTCAAAAGATCATATGCCTCCAGCATGCAATTCGCTTTGCAATAACCATTCATCATTATAGTGTACATAGTGGCATCAGGAATTAACCCATGTTCAACCCAATTATCAAATATCAATTGTGCCATCTTCACATCTTTAGCTTGACAAAGAGCAGCTAAAAGTTTGCAGCAAATTTTTATACAAGGGGCTTCTTCTGAAGACAGCAATGTTTCAAATAACTTAAGTGCTTTGCTAGTTTCCCCTTCCGCACAAAGGTTAGTGAGCAACTTAAAGCAAGATTTCCTTTTCAATAGAATTCCTTGCTTTGACAACTTAACAAAAACTTCAAACGCCTCTCTTGTGCGGCTTGCCTCGCAATAACCATTGACCAATGCAGAATAATTGTCCGTGCTCTTCTCCTCCATGCTATCTAAAAATGCTTCAGCCTCTTTCACCTTTCCTCCAATACATAGTCCTTCAATGATCATGTTGTGGGTAACACCATCAGGTTTCAAACCTTGTTCCCTCATGAGATGAAGAAGGTTCAACACCTCTTCCGTAAGTCCGTTTCTAGCAAAACCGCCAGCAAGTATATTAAAAGCAACGATGTCAGCTTTAAATCCATTTTGGTTCACTTGATCAAATACGTTCAAGGCATCAACAAGTTGACCCTGAAGACAATATCCATTCATCAAAGTTGAGTAATGAATAAGATCTGGAACCAACTTTTTATACTTCATCTCATCAATCAGTTCCACAGCTTCCTCCACCCTGCCTGATTTACACAAGGCATCTACCACAATATTATACGAAACTTTGTCAAAGAATATCCCTGAATCCTTAAATTTTTTGAAATTGTCAACAACTTCAGAAGTTAATCCCACAGAACACAAGCACTGAAAAATGGAACTGATGATCACACAATTTGTCTTCACACCTTTCGATGCCATCTTACTATGAAGAGACAAAGCTTTTTGCAAATTTCCAATCTTGCAATATAGATGAATCAGACCACTGAAACTGTATGCATTAGGGGTTAACCCCTGATTTTCAATGTCAACTAAAACAGCCTCCGCTTCACTCAACTTCATCTCGTTGCAAAAGCCATGAATCACCACATTATAAGCAAAGTTATCAAATTGGACTGCTGCTGCCCTCCCAGCTTTCAGCACCTCATATCCCAGATCCGACCTCCCATGTGAACAAAGCCCTTCAATGTATGCTGTATAGGTAAATTCATTAGGATTTACTCCAGCATCTTCCATCTCTCTAAAAACATGGACCGCCTCTTCTAAACTACCCTTTCTGCAAAAAGCCTTAATCACAAGATTATACGTATATACATTCGGGCTCAACCCCAGCTTCCTCAACTGTTGATAGAAAGCCACAGCCATATCCACCTTACCATGCTCAATCAAACGGTTTATCAGAAAATTACATGATAATATACAAGGCACAAATCCGCGCCTACGAGTTTGAAATAGCACATCTATAGACTCCTCAAACATGCCCAAACTAACATATGCTTTAACGAAGGCACTGAAAACCCGAACCATTGAATTTGATCCTCCGACGTCAAATCTCTCAACAAGAGCTTCAAACAACTCAGATATATCGAAACCCAGCTTATCCTTATCAGACTTGATGACCCCGACCAAGAGAGCGTCCAATTTCCTATCGCGACGCCAACGACACAGTATTCTGATAATTGCCACATAAGTATCGACATTATGCCGAAACCCTTGTTCCTTCAACCGGAAAAAGTATACGAGAGCCTGTTTTGGATCTCTACTTAAATCTTTTAGGATTTCTATCACTTGGGAAGTGCCTACTTCAATTCGATAGTCCCCTGAATCAACTATGTTATTGTCGCAATAGGCTTGTTCATCAGAACTGGAGTCTAAAAAGCTTGAATTCAATTCAAGTGCTAAAGCTGATGCTTTACGAATAATTTGACTATTTCTGGTAAAATTTCTGAATGATACTGACCTTATAACAGAAACCCACATGGAATTTGGTGCACATCCGGTGATAAATACACATCTTATGAATTCATTCCCGGTGGAACGTTAGATAAGCGGGAGGGAAATGATCGTGGTGCAGACAAAAAGAAATTAAGGAGGCATGAATAATGGAAAGTTGCTAAAACCCTAGCATGTTGCACAGACGCAGGAAACACAAAACCCCGCTCGCAACTCCTTTTATGTCGTTCGGTATGAATTTGGTTCAGACGAATTATTTTTTAAAATTTCTATATTTAAAAATGGTTCGATGAATTGTTTATATTCTGGAAAATTAAATTTTTAAACAGTTACAAAGCATTAAAATATGTCAAATTCATAAATTGATTCCATTATGTCATATGTCTCTCTTCTTGCTTGACGGAGCCCATCACATTTCTATGAATAAACATGAATTAAATTCTTTCTTTTCTTATCAAATTATCTCCAGTACAAGGATTGACTTGTTAAGCTAATTGAATCCAATTTAATTTAATTTAATTTAACAGAAGTTCAAATAAACTTAAATATATATATATGAAACAAAGTGGTACCTCAAACTTGAATTAGAGACTTAATTTAAAAATATAATATACAATATAAATACGATATTTTTTATTTTTATAGTAGTCTTTTTTGTGTGTATAATATCTCATTCACTAATCTTAAACTTGATCAGTTTATAATATCGATAACAATTTAGAAGAGATTATATATTTATTATGAAAATTTCAAGTAAAGACAATTTCAATGTCTAGAAACTTTATGTCGAGAGGTTGCAAAGCTCTTTTATTATCTTATTAGTTTTTGAAATGTTTTATGTGACTATGTTTTAGGAGTTTATAATGTTATCAATATTTATATTATCTATTATTTTGAAGAATTTGATATTTATTATTAGCAATTTATTTATTATAATTTTTTTATGGATACTCATAGTTTAAATTTTTTGGCGTAATTAGTTCAAACCAAATTATCACATCAGTCACCTTTTTTAAGAATGTAATATAATATCCGTTAATATAATCACATTGTTAATATATCATTTTAATGAGTCTGTGATCGTAAATGTTTAATATCTGAACTTATATATAGTAATTAGAATTTAAAATTACAAGATTTTATAATTACACATTTAATTATAACAATAACTAATAAAAATAAATATAGTAAATGTAAATATTATTTAACAATTATTAAATAAGACTATAGAAGTAATTAGCCATCGTACCGGATATGATTAATTTGGTGGGCATGTTGTTTCTAATACAGCCAATGATTGATCTCATTGAACCATGCATATTACGTTGCAGCAGATTCCATGCCCCGTTGTCTATCATTACTGGCTGGCCAGTTGGCATTCACGAGGTACATATTTCGCATGATGATGATAAGTTGAAAGAAGCAAGTATTTTGAAGTCATTAAAATCAATAGCAAGTAATGAAATTGTGAAAAATGATGGGAGTTTTTTTCTTCCTTTAATGCTCGAACTAACTAGAATATACGGTGATAATAGGATATCAGCAATGGCCGTACAGTAGCAATTAGGACTCTGGTATTTACTGACATTATTAGAAGTTTTTATTGAAAAACAAAAAACGAATATAAAACTAAATTAAATTTTATTATGTCACAAACATTATTTTAAGTTGGCTCATAGATGTGCTTATAGAAGAGGCCGTGGACCTTGTGCGCAAAAACAGCTTGAGAATGAGCTTTTGCCCATAATGCAGTGTGCGATTAGCCGTTATTGCACCAAGTGAATCTCTTTGTGATAGAATTGTAAAGTGGGAACCATGAGGCTCAATTACGGATGTAAAGCATTATCATTCATAGACCAAGGCATGAATTTAGCATCCTCGTCGCAGCAACCCGTGGATGGTCCAATCAACCGAGCTTGTGATATTAGAAAGTGCATTAGCCTATCGAAAGGCTGTAGCCGAGAAACTAAATGGAGCTTCAACAGACGAATGCTCTATTCACCAATACAGGGTATTCGGACGGACGTTTAAAGCTCGAGATTCAAGGAAGAGGAAACAAAATCAGCTAAGAGGCACGGTGGCTGGCGAAATGGATGGTCGAGGAGATGCTATCAACAAGGGAAAATTTGACTGGGAAATAGAGATCCAAGGATTGACCGCCTGAAACATGACAAATGTTACAGTTGGGTATGCAGAGGTCATTATGCCCGTAATTGCTTATTCAACCACGCAAAATAAAAAAAAAAATTTGAAAAAAAAACTTCCACTCCTTATAATAACGAAAATAATTGAATTTTCATGCATCTTTCGTAAAAAGGAGTACTTGTCAGCGGCTTTAGATGAAGACATTGCTACTTTTTGCACCACTGAGCTAAAGGAGATCTGGCCTTAGTAACGATGTCTGGTAATTGTTTAATTACCAAATATGGTGCTCAAACCGTATGATAAGAGTTCATAGTTGACCGGGTACCGAGCTACGAGAGCTCTAACGGTCATCCGTATGATAAGAGTGCTCTAACAGTTCCTCTATATAACTTTTTAAGCATTTTTTACGATCATCCTTTTGTTTGGTTAGTGTTCTTCCATATTAGCTCGTTTTGATAACTCTCTAGATTTGATGTGGCAATCTGCCAAGATTATGCACTGCCATTATGCCAGGTTTTAGTATCTCCAAAATTTTGGCCTACATGAATTGATCCAAAATGAAAGATTTAATCCAACAAGGCCAGATTACTATAACCCATAATACTAAGTTAAATTTATAGCTGATTCAACTCTTATGGCCTAAATAAATATCACAATTTAATCATGCACAAAAATAGGCCATACATCGTAAAACAAAACATTGGAATGTTATATTACATGTCTAAATCTATCATGAATGAAGTGAGTTTTTCTTTACTTGGTCTATTAAGATTTTATTGTATTTGAAATAGGCATCCATGATGCTTAAGAATTGGTGGTCTTATATGACATTTACCAATTAGTATATCCATGGAGCAAAAATCTATTTATTGGGGATGTCTTGTTCATTTCAATAAATTCAACACACACCATTTAATTTTCTTTACTTTTCTTGATAAGGACCATGATGAATAACCAAATCAGACATTTCGCTTCATAATTAAATTTGACATATATTAGTTTCTTCACTTCAGTGTTTATATCCTTAAACTTTTTCATGAAATAATTTCATCTCACTTGCAGATAAGTTTCATAAAACAACTCTATCTCCTTTGCCATTGGGTCCAATATTTGAGTATTGAGAAAAGTTTTGAGATCAATGTGATTCTAGGCATCAAAGCAGTTCGATGAGGATGAGGGGTGCTACTTTAAGACCCTTTCTCTTTGTAAAACTTCAGTTCACATTCTCGTTAAGATCTCGAATTGAGTCACTCATGAGTTATTTATGTATCTCCGTAATTAAGTCGTCCTTTCAATTGCAAGGTAACTACTTCATTATGAGTTTGACAAGCTTCGAGTTACATTGGCCAGATCAATGCCTTTCGGAAGTGGTTGGGATGTAACCTTTTGAGGCCAATCTATAATTCTTTCCTAGAGTGATTTAACCATTATGGACATTATTGCAGTTAGGTGGCCTTGCCACCCATGTCTAGGTTTGCTAGAGACTAAGCACTTTTATGACTCACAGTGTCATACAAGGCCCCATCATCTAGAGCATCTCTTAGGATGTGGGTGGAATGCGTGCGAGCTTGTGTCTTCACCATGATCTTTGCTTTTAGATGTTCGTAGTAAATTTCTTGTTTGCTTTTTCTTCAAAAATAAGTTGATTTATTTGTTCTCACAAACTGTGATGGTAATACGTACCTTAAAAAAAGAATTTATTTAACAGATTCCTATATAAATTTTTGGATATCTTAACTTAAATCATGCACACCAAAATTCAAACAAAAAGGTTACAGATGTGAAAAAAAAATTTTAATTTATCTTATAATATTTAAATCAGTAGGTACACTAATAAAAATAGAAAGTGAGGAATAAAATGACTGGGAATAAGGGATAGATTGCTTTTGAGAACTAGCTCTAGCCTTGTGATATTTCTTTGCTGGTGGGGGAGGGGGGACGTTGTTCTAGATGACAAACTATGTACCTTCTTGCACAGGTTTAGATGTTGCCAGACCTGTCTTTTAAGCAAATGCTCTTTGGTTGAAGCAAGTTATGCTTTTGAGAGCAGAAGATGCCTTTTTACAAGCTAAGGAAATATATTATAGAGGTGATGTCTTTATCATAAAAGTAATTTAGTAACTTCTTATCCCAATAACCGTTTTAAAACGGGTTAGAACTCATAGTAAGAAGCTATTCGGTCATAGGAATTGCTTAGAATGTATTTGTAGGCATGAAAGCCACTCCTCTATATTACGAGATGGGGTCTTCATACCTTGATCAACTGATTATGAATAAATATGACTATAAACTTTTACTTTGGCACGTTTGTGCAGTTTTTTAGGTTGGTTGTCCTTCAATAACTTGTCTGTTTTAATAGTTTGGCCTCTGTAGATAAGTTGAGTTGTACTCCTCTAACAGTACAAATTTTTGATGCTGAGATTCATTGTGTTTGGTTACGAGTTGCTTCCGTGTAGATTCATACCTGACTGATAGGCTGTTCAAAAATTTGGATGAGGACACATGGGGCTTATATTGAAACGGAGTATTGCGGTGTTCGCGTGCGCGACGAGTTGCCGAGATCGAGGGACGATTAGGTGTAGTGGTTGAGGAATGAATGCCGATGTCAAAGGGTGACTGAACTGCCTAATCTGAGAGGTGATCGGATTGCTGAGTTTGAAGGGAGACCAAACTGCAGATGCAAAGGGTAAACCAGACTCTGAAAATCGAAGGGCAACCAGATTACTTATATCGAAGGATAACTGGCTATTGGTCTCAGTGGCACACAATAAAAAAGTGCGCAAAACTCTATTTAGAGTTTATAAAAGGAATAGCGATTAAAAGAAAATAAAAAAGAGAGTCATTATTTGAAAAATAGATATCAGTGAGCACCGCAAGTGAAAGAAAAGAGAAGAGTAGAATTTTCTTGTTCTCGCCGCTATTTGGGTCCATCTGATACAAGGTGACGAGCTCTTATATTTTGTTTTGGAGATTTGTGTAACAAATTTTATATAGTGAAAATTTACAGACAAATCGTCCCACAATTTTTTCCTTTTATAGGGTTTCTACGTAAAATTACCTGTATCTTATCTCTTTAATTTTATAATTATTATTTGTATTGTCGTTATCGCTATTCATTCTTTCCTATCGATTCATCCAAGCTGTTAACGAATATCCCAACACATTAACAGCACACATTTTAACAATTTGTTCCTAATGTCCTTCATTCTTACAACTTGGCTACTCTAACAAGCGGCCCTTTAATAGCTCACCGTTCTAAATGTTGGGGCAAAAGGCCGGTTGAAAAGAACGACACCACGTTACACACAGTGAAAGGACAAGAGGAAGAATAAGCACACACAAATTTTACGTGAAAAATACTTCACAAATCGAAGGAAAAAAT
>JAOVVI020015879.1:0-11052 GCA_028571085.2 Nepenthes alata
AAATATCCTTAATTTTACCTTTTCCTTCCTTCTCTCTCTTTTCCTCTCTTCTTTCTCTATCCTCTCTCAAAATTCCAACAAAAATGAGCCAAAATTAGCCAATGGGCCTACTTACAAAAATCTGATGTATAAGCACCAGTTAAAAGTGGATTAGGCACTCAAGCGAAATCCGTACAATACACAAGTACCCATTAGGCTTCTATTAGGCCCCAACATTTTGGTTCAAACACACGTGTGCCACTTAAATGCACCTCTGGCGCAGACATTTTACATAAAATATACTTACACGTGGGTCAAATGCATATCAGGTGCCACTCGGCCTAATTTACTTTGGTCTGATGCTAAATATTTTACCCGAAATCTTAATTAACCTCGAAAATCCATCAGTTAAATTAAATATCATTAAAATAATCTTTTAATATTCATACCTTATAATTATGATGCATTTTGCCTAGTAATGAGAATCATATCCACAGAGGATTATGTCTTAAAGCTAGTATACGAAATAATTGGAAAATACATGGTTTTACTTCCACGAACTCAAAAAAAAAAAAAAGAACAAAAGAATTGGATTTTGAAATGTTTTCAACTAAACTAATGTGAAAATAGAATGCATAGGAAAACAAGCAACACTAAAGCGAGATGAAGGCCTATAACTTGAAACAAATTAAGCTTCGGCCAATGAAGAAACAATGTGGACAATTAAATAAAATCAACCAGCCACCAGTGCAACCAACTTTCGGCCAGCATTGGAGATGGTGAAAAAATATGTAGTAGATTAACAAAGATAAGAAAACAATAAAAAGCAATAAAAAGAACATGTAGAAGTACTAAAAAATAATTGCAAAATTTAAAACACGCAAGAAATCTTAGAAATTACAGTACCAAAAACTGAATCAGATATACAATAATCAAAAATTAAATATTATAACTCAAAGGGAATACTGTGTAGAATTTTAGAAAAGCGAATTATGGGAAATACTAACTGAAGGCAAAAAAGAAACAATTTTCTAGCTAGATGTATGAATCAAATAAAAATTTAAAACATGTAACGATGAAACCAAATGCTGTTTCTTTTTTCATTTCCCTTTCTTTTGTTGTTTCTTTTTTTTTTCTCTCTTACCTTCTTTCCAGCCACACAGCTTCCTTTCCTTCCTTCTTCCTTTCTTTCTTCATTTCTCTTTCTTTCATTGTTTCTTTTTTCTCTCTTTCCTTCTTCTTTCCACCCCTGCAGCTTCCTTCCCTTCCTTTTCTTTTTTTTTTTCTTTTTTTTTCCTCTTTTGCTCTTCTTGTACCAAATTTAGACTCTATACAAAATTTAACTTACTTGAAGAAGATGAAAACTTCTTATTAGCTGTCTTGTGTTTGTACAAAATTACCAAACAAAGACAAGTTTTTTAAAACAAAAAATTTGAAAAAAAAATAATCCGGAAATGCCAATAAATAAGTAGGGGTGACAACGAAACTTTAGTACTCTCACAAGCAATTGATGTTTAATAATTTCATTGTTGTTTATCGGGCTGATTGAATGGATATCATAACCACAGTTAGCAAACATTAAGTTCGTGATCATGAAGCAAAATGTTAATACCACCATCAAGAATTGTGTTAACAATAGATTGTCAACAATTATATATTCTGAATTTGAGGACAAAACATGGCAGGGATAATAATGCAGGAGCATACAATTTACAAAGAATATTGCAGATGCAAATGAAAAAATAAAATCAAAGAGCCAAAATCAATGTGTATTCATATAATTAACCAACACTATAATAAATAGATAAATGCAATCAATTAGGTAGAAGTTTATGAGTTTTTGTGTTAGTTGTGAGAAATTGAATAAATTCACAGAATTTGATGTAACAGACATTAGAGAATGGATTTGTAATTCAGAAAGAGTAGAGCTTTAGTCTCAAGTTTGAATTAAGTTTTATTTCCTTCTTTTTTCTTGTGTTGCAAGACTCTTGTCGTCTTTGCACTGTTGTGTTTTTCCGCCGGAATCAAAAATTGAGGAAAATTCATTTAAAAGCTTAATCATATCAGACACGGTTTCAAAATACCATTCTCAGACAAGAATCATCATAGTTTAGTCTGAATGCACAACCATAGATCTAATATCTGCATCCGCCACTAATCCAAAATATGATATTTGATGTGTTAACTACACACATAATGTTGAGGTGGGTAGGGGAAGCTGAAGTGGCACTGGCCTTATAAGAAAAAGGAACAATGTTTATTGTTATACTTCTCAGGCTGTAAGCTGAAATTATGCTTCAAATCAAATTGCCACTGAGCATTGTTATTACTAAGATGGGCAGCAGAATCTCCAACTAATTCAAGTTGTACTTCTGAGAAGCAGCAAACTCAGGAATTTTTCCAAAATCCCAGAGATTCTGTGGGAAAATATCTTTCCTAGTTGATGGATTGTGCATAACAAAATGTAGTCTCAATTAAAAATGAAAATAAAAATATCTCTTATCCAAAAAGGGATACAGACATACCTTTCAAAGCTAATAGAACACGCAAGCGAGATAAAGCTGATGCACGATTCTTATGCTGTGACCGATCCTCAACAGCCTGTATAAAGCATGAACAGGAATCAAACACCAACACACAAAACAACAAGCAACAATCGAAGTGAGATGAATTGGCAGTCGTAATCACTATGGGTGTAATTAAATCGTTAAGAAAGGAGGAAAGAGTGTAAGAAATGGAAGTATCCTGCATGCATAGCCAACAGAAGATAGGAAGAAGAAAGAAGAAGAAGAACAAAGAACAATGCTAACTAAAAGCTCCGAAAAATTGTATTTCATCAGGGGAAATGGCTATAGTACATACAGACAAATTTTCTAATTGACAAAATTTTAATAGAGGAATATTCCTACTGCTTATATTTGCAGCTAATTCCTCATGCAGAAGGATACAATGGACCACAATCTTTTAGGGCTCAGCAAATGTGTGGTCCTCACCACTCTCTTTGAAGTTTTCCACTTGGTTAAAATCATCATCCCGCAATAACCCCCTGCAAGATGGACAGTAGATGTTATCTACTCCCATCTTGTTAAGATAAGACTTTGACAACTGAAGAGGATGAAGGTTTTGTAAATAAATCTGCAGGCTAAAGATAGGTTCCAATGTCAACTGCACAAACAAGCCCATCCTAAATTTTAACGTGAACAAGATGACAATCAATCTCAATATGTTTCGTTTGTTCATGAAAAACCGGATTTGCGGCTATGTGAAGTTCCACTTGGTTGTCATAGTAGAGTAAAACTACTTGAGAATGTCATATACCCAAATCCGAGAGAATATAACACAACCAAGTGAGTTCTAAGCAAGTAGTTGCCATAGCTCTATATTCGGCTTCAGCGGAAGATCTCGAGAATACATTCTATTTCTTTGATCGCCAAGAAAAAAACAATTTTCACAATCAAACACAATATCCCATAACTGAACGACCCATGTCCAAACAAGAAGCCCAGTTTGAATCATAATACACTTACATATTCAAAGTGGATGTGAAAGACAATAACAGCCCTAGTCCCGGAGATTGCCTGATGTAGGACAATACTTTCTGAATTGCTGTATAGTGCGCCAAAAGGCTTATTCATAAATAAACTAAAAACTTGTATGCTGTAGCTAAGATCACAACTCGTCATAGTTAAATAGAGCAATCTTCCAATCAATCTTCTAAAAACTGAAGGATTTGGCAATAGTTTTCCTGTTTACCCAGAGAATTTTGCATTTTGATCCATCGGAAGCTTAGTGGGCAAAGAGGCAAGCATTCCTACTTCAGCAAGGAGATCTAATGCATCAACACAACACAAAGAATCACTTGATCTTGAAGTGAAAATCTTGAGGATCAAGCAACTTCAATTCAGTCCAAGATCCTTGATCTTAAAGTGAAAATGAAGAAACCTCTTGAGTACATCAACACAACACATAGAATCAGTAGCAACAATGATATTGTCAACATATGCGAGCAAAGCAATGAAAGAGTTATTCAATTTCATAGTGAATAAATTATAGTCCACTTTGCATTGTTGAAAACCATATTTGATTAGAGAGGTAGGAAATCTTTAATACCATTGCTGTGAAACTCGTTTCAAACCATACAAACTCTTGAGTAACTTGCAAACTTGGTGAGACACCCCCATATTATAACCGGGAGGCATACGCATATAAATTTCTTCATTCAAATCACCATGGAGGAAAGTATTATTACATCAAATTGATGTAGAATCCAGCCTTTAATTGCAGCAACCACAAGAAGACATTGTACGCTAACAAGTTTAGCTACAATGAAAAAGTTTAATGATAATCTATCCCAACCTTTTGAGTATATCCTTTAGCCACTAATCAAGCTCTGTTTCTCTCCATACTCTCATCTAATTTATATTTCACTTTGAAAACATAACAGCAATCCATATGTTGCTTACTGTCCGGAAAATCTGTAAGAACCCAGTGGTTATTAGCTTCCAGGGCCTCCAATTCTGATTTAATTGCTTGGTACCATTGAGGATCCTTCACAGCTTGATCATAAGTTGTTGGTTCAACAATGGATGAGAGAGATGTGGAGAAAGCATGAAAAGATGGTGACAACCTTTGATAAGTTAAGCAGCCCTCAAGGGAAAGATAGTACCTGTGATGTGCTTTTCCCCTTTTAAAGAATATCATGCAAGATCACTCAATTGGGCCTATTGACATTGAAACTTCTCTAAATACTGAGTTGCTTTGGTAGTCCTTTGTGGCCTTTGAGTTGGTACTGGCATCGGCAAAGGAAAGTTTATGTTGTCAGATGGAATTTGTGTGACAATATGTTGATCATGTTCTACAGTATCATCTCTAATAGGAGATGATGTGGGATTCTCAAGATCTGCAAGATCAAATTCTTCAAGAGGTGCAAAGTTTATGTATATCTAAAACTGAAAATGAGTGGGAGATTTTGAATCACACATAGGCAAAGATGGATGAGGAATAGCCTCTTTAGGAGCCTGACCAAGAGGTGCAATACCTATATCAGCAGGATGAGCATCTCCATTTGATTCTTTTATCAGAAAAGGATACATAGACTCATAGGATACCACATCTCTCAACAAGAAAATGGTGTGAGATGTCAAGTCCAACAGCTTGCATTCTTTTTGTTCCAAAAGGATATCCAAGAAAAACACACATTCCTCCTTGAGGATCAAACTTGGTGCATCCAAGGGACAAAATGGTAGCATAGCAAAAACATCCAAGCACTCTCAAATGAGTGTATTCAGGGACAGTTCCAAAAAGAACTTCATGAAGTGTCTTTCCCTACAATAATGGAGTAGGTGTTTTATTTATCAAATAAGTTGCTTAGAACACATATACTCCAGTATTTAAGAGGAATGTTAGATTGAAATCTCAATGCCTGAGCAACATTCTATAGATATCCATATTTCCTTTCAACAATTCCATTGTGCTCTGGAGTTTCCACACAAGTTCTCTGATGAAGTATTCCTTTATTTGCAAAAAAAATGAGTTCATTTGGAACTCAGTCCCATTGTCATTTTGGATGATCTTCACTTTGGCTTCAAATTGAGTTTCAAGAAAATTACAAAAGGACTCAAGTCTATTTCAGGCTTCCGATTTAGATTTTAAAAGGTATATCCAAGTACTTCTTCAGAAATCACCTACTATAGTTAAGAAAAATCTGCAACCATCATAACTAGGTGTGGAGCAGGATCCCCATATATCACAATGTATCAATTTGAAAGCACAAGTGGCTCTTTGTTGACTCACAGGAAAAGGGAGACAGCTCTGCTTGGCTAAATGACAAATTGAGCAAGGTTTTTCATTATTTTAAGTGATATTTGTCTTGACAATAGAGTCATTGATGAGTTCTAATCTAGAATTGGACAAATGTCCTAATCTATAGTGCCAAATATCAAAAGCAGAATGATCTACAATAGAAGAGGTAGAGAAAATTGTAGTTAACTTAGAGATTCTTCTTGAAAGAGCCGAAGGAGCTACATCATTTTCTAGAAGGCAGTAGAGTCCTCGTTTGATTTTTGCCATCCCAATCATTGTTCATGAGGCAAGGTCCTTGATGAAACAAAAATCAGGGAAAATGGCAACACAACATGTGAGAGAGACTCAGTCAACTTCCTTACTGATATCAAATTACATTTGAATGGTGGTATGCCAAGGACATCCTTCTATATCATGGTTTTGAAATGCGGACAATACCAATATGAGTCACAGGAGTCTCATTACCATTTGGTAATCGAACTACATATAATACTTGAGAAGTATTTATAGAGAAAAATGAGGTACAACAGACCATGTGGTCCGTTGCTCCTGTGTCCACAATCCAAGGGGTCCCTTTCATTCTGTTGAAATTGTTTGTATACACATTCAAGCATACAGAAGGCAATTTGAAAAATGGCAGAAGACCTGCACCCGGTTCAATGACTGGTTGAAGGTTGCTGATAGAAGGGGATCCCTTCTGCTGAAGCAAGGCCAAAAACTGATTATATTCAGTTTTGGTTAGGGCCACCTTGTTTTTAACTTCATCTTCCTCCCTTCTGCTAACACAATTAACAAAAGAGCCAGATGACTTTCCCTTTTCATGCTGTTTATGTTCAGGTGGATATCCATTTAATTTGAAATATTTCTCAACATGATGTCTTGACGTTTTGCAATGGGTGCAGAAGGGAGCTTGAGCATTTCCAGATTTGAAGCGATTCTCATGAGTGTGCCCTGCAATTTTACAATATGTGCAGAAAGGTCTATCTTGCTTGCTAGAATTGCTTTTGACAATGAATTTTGAAGTATCACAGTTCTTACTGATAAAGGCCATGGATTCAGGAACTTGATTAGCAATATGATATTGCCTTAGCTACTACTGTATTAAGGAGAAAACTCTGTTAATTTGGGGTAAGGGGTCAATCAACATTATTTGATCACTTGCATTAGCAGAGGAGTAATTTAATCCCATCAGGAATTGTATAACACAATTCCCTTGGTGTCTGTCCAACAATATTTTCAATTTCTAACAGTTGCAATCTGGTATAGGATCATATACTGAGAGTTCATCCCAAAGATTTTTAAATCTCCCATAATAAACAGTAATCGAATCTTGTTCCTGAACTAAGCAAGCCAAGGTTTTCTTCTATTGAAAAACTTGAGGTCCATTTTATTGAGAATACATGTCCTTCAACTCAATCCATAACTCTGCAGCATCATCCACAAAATATCATGGTGGATTTCACAGTGCTACTGATTGAATTTTGGATCCGTGAAATAACTAAGTCATTGCATCTTTCCCAAATCTCTAGAAGAGGACCATTGGTGTTGATAGGCTTTTTGAATTTTCCATTGACAAATCCAATTTTGTTCTTTGCTCTAAGAGCTCTTGTAATAGTTCTTGACCAAGGAACATAGTTTTTTGGGGTAAATAAATCAGGAACAAGAACATGGCAGGATTATCCCATTTTCCAAGCGAAATGGTTATCATTGAAGTTGAGATATCATGGAAAGGGGTCTGTATTTGCAGTAAATGATGAAGTTTCATTAATGTGTACTTCACTTGCCATGTTGAATCTGCTCATAAGAAATGGAAATGTCTTGCATGCACAGCCAGCAGAAGACAGGAAGAAGGATGAAGAAGAATGCAACTGAAAGTTCCAAAAAATTCAACTTAACCCCGTAAAATGCTTACAATATATATAGATAAATTTTCTAATTAACAAAATTTTAACAGAAGATACTGCTTGTATTTACAACTAATTCCACATGCAGAAGGATACAATGGACCACAATCGGTTAGAGCTCAGCAACCGTGTGGTCCTCACCTCTCTCTCTGAAGTTTTCTTCTTGATTAAGATCATCATCCTGCAAGATAGAGAGAGAGAGAGAGAGAGAGCGATACCGGACCTGGGCAATGATTCCAGTTGGGAGGTGTTTGAGACGAACAGCAGACTCTCGTTTATTGCGATGCTGGCCACCAGGGCCAGAAGCCTTGAAAGTTTCCATCTCACATTGGCCCATCAGTTGCTCATCTGGCAACCGCAAAAAACCTCGACCGATGATATTGTCATTACAATCATTATCATCACAACCGGTTGCTGAAGTTGTTTGGTAAGGGGAGGTCGAGAACACCTTGATTCCTTGAGTAGCATGGATTTCTGACCAAGTTCTAGCGGTTGGAATGCAAGGGGAAAGATTGAGCGTTGAAATTTTGAAAGGCGGCGAGGCGGAAGAAGCTGAAGACAAAACAACCGCGAACTTGAGAGCTAAGTTCAGATGAGTGCATCGAGACACCATACTGGGAATTCTGTCCCGCAGTCAACTTCCCGGAAATCTACAACAGAATTTAAACGGGCAACTTGACGAAGCTATCGATCCAGAAAACAGGTTGAATAAGCAGACTGGATAGCACTTTTGGTCGGATAAACCTTTTAAAATGAGGTGATCGTTTACCGAAAAAACGCAACTCGGATCTCCTATGGCCCGTATAACTTTTACTAGCTCTTGACTATTTGAAGCCATTTTCTAATTAATTAGATCTTCTTCAAAATTTTCTGAATTCTCTGACCCCATAAGTCTTCACTCTCCAATCTTTTTTCAATTAATCGAAGGTCTGCATTTTCTTCTTCATAGGGCTTCAAAATTACATTATAATTATTATTATAGATAAATTAATTCAACAATAAATAGTTATTGTAATTCTTTCTTATCTCCGAAATCAAAACTTTAAGTATATTTTTTAAAATTTAATTCGTCTATTCCGATTGTCCATCTGTTTATAGATAAAAGTTATATTAAATTTCTATTTCGTATATAATTTTATATACAATCTCTCTTAAAATTTGGATATATGTCTAAAATATTAATTCGACACAATCAAAGCCAGAAATTCACGAAACCTTACAATCACATTTATGTAGAGCCTTATTTAATGATCCCCAAAAAATATATTTCTTATGACAATGAAATGTACTAGATTGGTTAAACGATCCTTAACATATTTCACGGTGATGTGTCCTCATTTTCAACATGGAATAGGCAAAAATATCAAAAGTCTTGTTGGCTTCTTATGGTCGGTTTCTACTTATTAATATATAAGACATCTTCCCACAAAAGTAAAAACTACTCTTCTTATGTTCCTTAACTAAATTTTTATTTTATTTTATTAATATTCTAGTGGATAGTGTGGGTTCGCTAGGTCTTATTCAAAATTTATTCCCTTATTAGACATACAAATGTAGTCTTAGAAACTAAAAATCCCATCACCATGAATATTGAGTTGTACTTGCAATTCCTTTCTTAAATCCTCGACAGTGTCCATAAAAATGGATTCTTCGTTTGGAATTATTTTATTCTTTCTATTAATCACCTATTGTATTACAAATTCAGACTAAAAGTAAGTAATATAATAATTAATAATAATACTAATTTATAAAAATAAAAATTTAAAATAAAATATTTTCAAACCACTCGCAAATTTGGACGTGACTTGACAAAACGTCTGCACAACTCTAATGACAATAATAATAATATCAACCATCACAAAATTTTCCTAAACGACCCATCCAGTCGATTATACTGACACAACATGCTAAAATGTTCATAAGAAAAGTGTAACAAACCAACTATACCAACCACATTACCAATTTAATATAATCAGACATCATAATATCCAAATATTATCATTATAACACAATAAATCAGAATCAATCTAATATACAAACCAAATAACATGATAATCAAATAACATAATACTCCAAATCCTGATTTCATAACAACACTATACCCCAACATCCATCCTTCCTCAATACAAAAATACAATAAATGCAATTTTAGATCAATTGCAAAATAAAATATTCATGAAGTATGAATAAAGTCTCTTACAGTAATCACATCCAAGCTCCCTGCACAACGCCCATAGCCCTCCAATCTGAAGGGATAAGAAGTAATGAAATGTGAGCCGAATATTTAATAATTATTAACATATAATATATATAACAAATCATACGTCCAAAATCAACATGAAGTAATGAATCAATAAAATAAAACTTATAAAAGCCAAAATCCAAATATTCGATATATCAAACCAACAAAAGTACAAATATAGTCTCGTACTCAACGGTATAATTTAAAAACAAAGGCCAAATGTTCTAAATATATGAAATCAATTGAATCACAATTCAGGCGAAACCTGTGAATTTCAATATCGAAATCTCAAATATTCAAATAAATGCAGATAAAATATAATCAAATTGAAAAACTAAAGATCGAGAGATTGATTTTGAGGAAGGGTTACTCTAACTTTCAGTAATCTTAGGCCATATCATTACTATTTAAATTTTTAGGTCGACCATCTACATATTCTCTCCTATAGATGGGGATGAACTTATTTTATTTTGTTACCCGTGGATATGGGGTGCAATCTTCAAATCTATCTGAAAATACTATGACGTCCAAATATGCTCGTTCGGTTCAATTATTTATGATAGTTCTCATAAAAATACAAATCAAGAAGAATATCTATATCACAAGTCCAACACTTTTCTTATTTGGCAAAAAAAGTATAAAACTTTCACTCAGAAAGGTCAATCACACAGCTTTTCAATGCGAAAAAAAATACACATATCGAATCGAATAAATAAAATAGAGCTCGACCGGAAACATATTGTATTGATATCACATGCACGGCTCATATATAAGTTTTCATGACTTTTTCTTTACAAACGTACTTATACATAAACAATATACCTCAAAATATTTGTCTATATTTTATAAAAATAAAAAAAAAAATCTTAAATATTAGTAAACTCAAAACAAACCTCAAATGCTCTAGTGAATTTATATGCATATACGAGTATACAAAGTGGGGTAGGTAAAATATTATACATATATACTAAAACCATCAAATATAGACAAAACTAAATAGAAACTGAAATAAATTAAGAATAAGATGTAAGGATACTCATCTCAACCTCAAATTTAATAGATTTGACCAAATGATGATTTGAAATCTTCCTCTCTTTTCATTCTCTTCTATGTCTCTCATTTCTC
>JAOVVI020015880.1:0-11052 GCA_028571085.2 Nepenthes alata
ATCTGAGAAGTTGCCCTCCAATAATCTCCAAAAAAATCGATTAATTAAACTTCCAAAAACTGATTAACATAAAATCGAAAATGTTAACTGCCAATCCGGTCAACTCTCAGTTGACCGAAACTTTATTTATAGAACAGAGTCTTTGTGCTCCGCCCAAGTTATTCAATCATCCTAACTTCTTTACGAGAGTGGTCCCAACACTTTGTAGAGCATTAGTCAACAATTTACATGGCACAATAGTGGAATCGCATGAGATAGTTTGTTGAGTTTGATTGACTCAGTGCTTAAATTGGGTAAAAAAAGTTATCATAAATTTCTATATTATTCCTCTTACTATTTGATGTGTCCTAAATCCAAACTTTGAACGGGTTCAGGCCGAGCTATTCGTCAAATTTCAATCTCCGTCTAACGAGCTTGGGATTCTGCACACAATAACTTAAAACGAGAGGTCATGCGACGATGGGGTTTAGTCCAATTAAAAATACTCTGACGCTCAAGTCAGTAATGAGCCTTCTGATGATAAGAAAATGAAATACAAAGAATAAAAGGATGGTTGCTTTGGGGTGTGTTTTGGTATGTTGGTGGGAGGTGCACTTGTGGAGAGTATGGCCTGGTTGGAGGTTACTTGTATAAAGCAGTTTACTCTCCCTACTCTGTTTGCAAGGGACCAAATGTGGAGAGAACAAGGAAGAAATCATCAAATACCTTGAGAGTGTAGAGAGTTTCAATATACTAGAGGGCATTTATAAGCAATTGACACTATCTCTGTGGAGTGAGTCTCCATGGCCTATTATAGCCATGGCCCTCTACTGCCTTCCTTACGCAGCGAGGTGGGATGCCCACCTTCTGCGGGGATCATTGCCTTCCTTACTTGGATGTGGGCGCCATTCTTGGCTGTAACGGTCAAGAATGTGGATCCATTTTCCTCTGCACAAAGTAGCAAGAAACCTGTGGATTACACGCCATTCGTGCGCCTTTCTCTCAGGATGCGCTCTGATTTTGAGAGGTTGCTATTATAATAAAAATTGCCTTTTCTAGAGATGCGGGGAATTAGGATAGGCAACCGTTGAGGCATGCGTGGGCTGACTTTGACTTGAGCCACATTTATCCTGGACCGCAGCTGGCTGCATGCCATCTTTCCAGTCAAGGTCTTCGTTGCAGCTAGGCCTTTGCTTAATTTTAGCCTCTTACTCCCTTTTGGGCCTCCCCATTTATGGCGTCCACATCACTAGCCCCCCATGCCGGTAGCCTGGGATTCTAGCTTTGGGCATGTTCACGATGGGATGCATTTGGCTGCGCTGTCCTTCAAGCATGTTCGAGATTCTCCTGGCCATTGTCGCTAGTGTGATTCCCTTACTCCCATCTTCGGGCCCGTTGCCTACTTTGTTTGGACCAAACAGACGAAGTGGATGTGGTCGTTGACCGGATACATTGACCAGGGTGTTTGAATCCGAAGGATAGAGTTGGAGAGAACGTTGACCGAATTCATTGACCGCTGTGTTAGAATTCGAAGAATTGGGCTGAAGAGAAAAAGTTGACTAGATTCGTTGATTGTAAGGGTGATGTTCCGATTCACCCAAAGTGGTGACTAGATCTCATTGTCTCCTAGGGAGCTACATATCAGTAGTGCGATCTCTGACTCACTTAAGAATTAGAAGGACCATTTCTTCTTTGTTTGTGTCGCTGACAACTGGCCCTTGTCCTGGGATTGGGGTAAGGTTCCTAATAGTGTCACTGGGAGGCCCACGAAGGAAGAGGTGGAGGGAGTGGAGCCATTGATGCAGCTAGTAAACGGGCATCTCTCCGAGTTAAGGAGGGATCACCTGGTTTCCAAGGAGGAAGTCAGGAAGGGTCCTCCTTCACCCGTTCAGAAGATCAGACCTCCACCACCGGCGGTGTCGCAACACAAGAGGAATGCTCTTACTACCGATGAGGCCGGCGCTCCCATGATCGATGATGCTCCTAGCTGCCTAGGGAAGAAGCGGGTCGTTCTAGCTGAGCCTACTTCCTTGTCTTCCACAGAGCAGTACTATAGGATGGCTGGGCAACTTGTTGGGGTTTGAGAGCACTTCGGGGTTGAGGCTTATGTGGATGACTTCGTAGTTAGTGAGAAATCCTCTACAGGAAGCACTAACATTGAGCTATCACTGTCGGGTGACTTGGCGGTGCCTGCTGTGCTAGTGGAGCTGCTGCTTGAAGCTGTCAGTTAGAGGAGTCAACCGCAGATCCGTCTGTTGAGTTAGAAGAGTCAGCTGCAGGAGCACTTGTTAAGGTGGATGACATCATTGCAGAGTCTACACAGGTAGCTGTTGCTCCTATTCTCCAGGACGTCTTACCACTGGAGCTTGCCGGTGGAGCCACCGTGGAGTGGTCTCAGTAGGAGGCCGCTCTAAGTTCCCCTCTAGTAGGTCCTGATTCACGGGGCCGGTCAAGAAGGAAGCAACGAAGAGTCTTACTGGTAATTTTTTGAAGCTCTCCCTTTGTTCTTCCTTTGTCATTGTTGCCTAACTTCTTTGATTTCTTGCTAGAAGACAAGATATTTGGTGATGTGCATAAGGGACTGCGGCAAAGGAAGGCAGTGATCGGAGATTGGGATGAAGAGATTCTCTAGTTGGAGGAGCAAATGAGCTAGCTGAGCGCCCAAATCCGACGGCTTTAGGAGGAGAAGGTTGTACTCCAATTGGAGCTGTATGAGCTTAGGGCGCTGTTAACGGGGTTGGAAGAGAGGGTAGCTTGGGCGGAGGGTCTCACGGGTGAGCTTTAAGATTTTCATGCTAGAGAACGAGTTGTCCACCCATTTGCGCCCTCAGGAGCTTACTCAGGCGCTGTGGGCAAGGCTCTGGGAAAACATCAACATCTGTTGCCATATTGTCAAGGAGGTAGATCAAGACTTTCCTAAAAGCATCCATGACCCCACAAACCGTGGTGCCCACTGTCGTGAGGACCTGGTTGACTTTGCTCGGGGTGCACAATGGCCTCTCCCGCATCCTCCTAAGAGCTTTGCCCCTTAGTTGGGATTTCTATATTTTGGTTTTTGTCTCCTATTGTGTATTGAATATGTTAATGAGAAATACATTTGCCTTGCTTTTCCTCTCTTTTTTCCTCTTTTGCTTAACTTTTTGTGCCGGCCAATCCACTTGTTGTGTGGCCTTTAGGCCAGTCAACTTAAAGTGTTGACCATCACAATCTTGTCGTTTGGAGGTGTGTCGGGTTTTCAGATGGACCCTTGGTCCTCAAGGAGTCCCTTTTATATACGAGTATGCTTTAATGAATTCTGCACTCGTAATGTGTGGCGCTGCCCTTGTTAGAATTCTGGGCGACCAGCTTTCAGTCGTAGCATTTGTTTCTTTTACACTTTGTCCCAACTCATTGATCGTCGTAGATTGACTAAGCTATCTCCTATTGGAGGAGGTTGTCACCCGTGCCGTTTAAGCCCCCTAAGGTTTGAAAATAGACCGTGAATGGGCTACTTGGTATGGAACCAAGGTTTGATTTGACCGCTTACAGGTCATGTGGATAATCAAGGTTTAATTCGGCCGCTTATGGGCTACTTAGATACCAAGGTTTAATTTGACTGCTAATAGGCCGCTTAGATGACCAAAGTTTAATTTGCCCCCTAACGGGCCGCTTAGATGACAAATATTTAATTCGGTCACTTACATGCCACTTGGATGAACAAGATTTAATTTGATCATTAACGGATCGCTTGAATGATCAAGGTTTAATTCGACTGCTTACGGGACGCTTGGATAACAATGGTTTAATTGCGAGCAAAAATCCTCTCGACTTACGGGCAGTTTAGGTTGTTTATTTTTATTTACCCTGCAAGTAAGCATTCTTTTGGAGAAAAGAAATAGAAAAGATTCATGCAGACAAAAAAGGGAAAAAAATTATTTTCTTTTATTAATTAACAATGTATGTTACAAGCATGCCTTAGATCACATAGATGACCTACCTGGGATTTCATTGGTAGTACCATTTTAGATGGACCGTGTTCCATGTTCGTGGAACCAATTTGCCATTTTGGGTTCAGTGTTTATACGCTCTATTTTGCAAAATGGCTGAGATAAGGAACATGTCTTCCTTATTCGGGAAACGTTTGTTTTGATTGGTTGTCCTATCCGTGGCCTCTATGCTTCGCAATACCAAGTCTCTAATTTCAAATTGCCATACTTTTATTTTCTTGTTGTAATAGCGAGCAATTCGTTATTAGTAGGCAGTTGTCTGCATCTTGGCCGTGTCACGGGATTCCTTCAACAAGTCTAGGTGTTTCCGAATCTTCTAGGAGTTGTCAAATGGATCGAAAGCTTTGACCCTAAGACTTGAGAGTCCAATCTCAACTAGTGTTATAGCCTCAATACCGTAGCAGAAGCTGACGGGTGTCACACGAGTTGGTTGCTTGGAAGTTGTCCGGTATGACCATGACATGGAGGGTAGTTCGTCAATATATGAGCCCCCTGCATCCTCTAGCTTGGTGTTTAGGCCATGTAATAGCATCCGGTTGGTGACTTTTACTTGCCCATGTGCCTAGAGGTATGCTACCAAAGTGTGGACTAATCTGATACCTAAACTGGTGCAATACTTGGTGAAACGCTTTCCTAAAAATTAGGTTCCATTGTCAATCACAATGACCTCGAGAATGCCAAATCTGCTCATTATGCTTTGACCACTATACTTGGTCAGTGGGGCGACTTCAACCCATTTGGTGAAGTAGTCTATGACTGAGATGATGATCTTCCTCTACCCGATCGCGATGAAAAATAGGCCGAGAATATTGGGCCCCCATTGCATGAAAGGCCAAGGAGCTTGAAGGGATCTCAGCTCCCCGGGCGGTTGGTGGTGAAGATTGCCATGAAGTTGACAATTCTCGCACCTTCTTCATAAACTCCAAAGTGTCCTTCCTCATTGTTGTCCCGAAATATCCCTAGCGCATGACTTTGAATGCTAGGTCCTTGCTGCCAATGTGTGATTCACAGATTTTAAGGTAGACTTCGCTTAAAGCGTAGTCGGCCTCCTCAGGTGTAAGGCACCAGAGGTATGGAGTCAAGTATCCTTGGCGATATAGCCTTCCATTGACTATTGCATACCAGTTGGCTGTCTTTTTGATCCATTTAGCCTCATCTGAGCTCTCTGGCAGTGTATTGTCTATCAGAAACTTTCAGTATGACATCATCCAGTTTTCACCGTTATAGACTTGCATTACTTCTCACTCCACTATGCTAGGAGCGCTTAAAACTTCACGTATGTCCCTCGAGTACTGCTTTTGATTTTTAGTTGCCGCTACCCTCGTGAGTCGATCAGCCTTCTAGTTTTCAGTTATTGGGATGTAGGCGAAGTTCAACTTATGAAATTTTTGGATCGTTTCCTACACCTTAGACAGGTATCTAACCAAGAGAGAGTTGCACACCTCGGAGCTCCTGTTGATCTGGTTAATCACTAGCTCTGAGTCGCTGTAAACAGTCAGTCGCTTAGCGGAACACTCTTTGACTAGTTTTAATCTAGTTGATATGGCTTCGTATTTTGCAACGTTGTTGGTGGCGGAAAAATCGAGTTTAAGGGAGTATTTCACCTTAAACCTATTCGAACTCCAGCACCACTACCTGAGCTGGTGGATGAACCGTGCACGTTGAGAATCCATTCTAGCTCTTCCAGGTGGTGATCTGCGTCCTCAATATGATGCTCATCAGTGATTGGGGTCATGGTCTCGACAATGAAGTTGGCTAGGGCCTGTCCCTTTATGGCTGGCCTGAGTCGAAATTCGATGTCAAACTCTCATAACTCGATGGCCCACTTAACCAGTCATCCGAAAATGTTAGGTTTTTGAAGGATTCCCTTCAATGATTGGTCGGTTAGGAGACAATACGGTGAGCCTGAAAATAGGGTCATAACTTTCGGGTTAAGAAGACGAGTGTAAGAGTGAGCTTTTCAGCACGTGGGTAGTGTGTCTCTGCACCAGTCAATGGTTTGCTCACATAGTAGACCGGCCACTGTGTGTCGAAATCCTAGCATATCAAAATAGAGCTAAGAGCCTGTATAGGTTACATGGTTTGCTCACATGTATAGGTCTTCTCCGTCTTTTGGGGACGTCAGCAATGGCGGGCAGGTATTACTTCTACTCTTCGAAGGTGACCTGGCACTCTGCCGTCCACTGAAATCTGTTTGCTTTCGTTCCCCTCAGAGCTTTAAAGAAGGGATGATACTTGTTTCCTGATTTTGCCAAGAATTAGGACAGCGTTTCTAGTCTTTCAATTAGCCGCTGGACATCCTTGACACATCGTGGAGGAGACAAGTCTATTAGGGCTTTGATCTTTTCTGGGTACACTTCGATCCCTTTCTGAGAGACGATGAAACCCAAGAATTTTCCTAAGGACACTCCGAAAATACACTTGGTCCGGTTCAACTTTATTTAGTGCACATGAAGTATCTCGAAATATCTGCCAAATTGCAAATATGGTTGCCGATGGTTTTGCTCTTGACGAGCATGTTGTCTACATACACCTCTATATTACAGCCGATCTGCTTCTCGAATATGTTGTTCACAAGAATTTAGTAAGTAGCACTCGCGTTCTTCATATCAAAAGGTATAACCTTGTAACAGTATGTGTCTTGATGGGTCATGAATGAGGTGTACTTCTCGTCCCCCGAGCTCATCCTGATCTAGTTGTAGCTCGAGTATGCATCCATGAAATTCAGTAGCTTGTTACTAGAGATCAGTCCACCAACAAGTTGATCCTAGGCAAAGGTAAGCTGCCCTTTGAGCAGGCTTTGTTGACTTTATAAAGTCGACGCACATCCGTCATTTTCCATTGCTTTTCTTGATGAGGACCACGTTAGAAAGCCAATCGAGTATTCTACTTCTCTGATGAATCCGTCGTCCAACAACTTCTTCACTTCTTCCAGAATGGCTATGAGCTTCTCAACGGAGTGGTTTCTCCATTTCTATCGGATACGATTACGACTGGGATAGAGACCCAACTTGTGGAACGTTACTCCAGCCGGAATCCCTAGCATATCAGTGCGCGTCTACGTGAAGACATCTGTGTTTTACCTTAAGAAGCTTATCAGTTCATCTTGTAGGAGCCCGACAAGTGAGTTCCCTATTTGTACGCATTTCTCCGGGTTCTCCGTATTCAGTGGTACAAGGTCAGTGGCCTCGTCGGACTACGCCTTCTATAGGGTTGCTTTGTCTCGATGGTCCAAGTCTTCTGCGGGCCTTTTGTTGCCGCTTGGGGCTATCTGTGACATGTAACACATCTGTCCGATTACCTGGTCACCCAAAACTTTACCTATATAGCATGCAGTTGGAATTTTTATTTTTAAGTGCGGTATTGAGGTGACGTCTCTAAATGCCACTAGGCATAGTTGGCCTAGGATGGCGTTATACACGGATGGCAGGTCGACAACTAGGAAGGTGAGTGTGCGACTCGTCGTTTCGAGGTACATGCTGAAAAAGAACATCTTGTGCTAACGTGAACAATCATGTTTTGACCCCGATAAATATAGCAAAAGTAGTAAACAATAAATATTTAATACATGTAAAGAATATTTAGATCTAGATGCTAATGATACTAATCAATCATGCAGAAGTATAAAAGAGCGTAAGCAGTAATATAAAGATACTTTTTTTTGGTGACGAAGGGAAAACTCAATACCCACGGTAATCGAGAAAAACCCTCTGGGCTTCAACGGCTAGAGAAGCAATGCACTATGAAAATCAACTTACAGACCGGGTGATAACGACGCACTAACCTAGCCGACTTACTCCCGTCTTGTGATCCCTGCCAAGGAACTCTTTGGATTTGCCTGCGGCAACGGAACTGGACACCTTTCAATCTTCACGTCAATCTTCCCTCTCCAACCATTTGAATTGCCGAACATGATCGAATCTCCTTCACAAATCAACGTTTCAACGAAGGTAGAAGGTAGTGTTTCAATGGTTAATGTAAGGTGATGAAAAAACTTATTTGAACATGAAGATCAATCTTGTAACTTTAGATTTTCTCAAGATAAGCAGTATCAATAGAGCATAAGTAACTTTCTTCTTAAATGAGGTACGATAATAAACTCTCGAGAGTCATTTCTGACTTCTTAGGTTTCCCAAAATATAAGCCGGGTATGTATAGAGGACTCAAGGTTTGCGTTTAAAAATATGACCGTTGCCACGATGCTTGAGCACATCTAGAGCGCGCGGTGGGCGTACAGAGGGTTTCCAGAGAAACCCCGCGTGCGCTCGAGCTTGGGGCGGCACCCAGCGAGCATGGTCTATTCTGAAATATGGGCTCGAGTGCAGGGGAGGCGCATAGCAAGCGGAGTCCATTTTGGAATATGGGCTCGAGTGCGGGGGAGGTGCACAGTGAGCGGGGTCCATTCTGTCTTTAGAGTCGAGCAGGTAGAGAGCGAACGGAGGGTGCGGAGGCTTTGGACGGGCTCGAGTGACTTGAGGACGGAACGGATTGATATACTAGTACATAAGGTCACAAAAATTGCCAATTAGAAATATAACTCTAACAATATCTCCTATTGGCAATTCCTTGACAAAACTCATAAAATAAAGAAATATAATTGAATCATGGGTTCAAACACAACCGAGATAAATCCGTGTATATAAAAACCTACGCCTATTGATATATAAGAAACAAATAAAATATAGACAGATACACTCGAACAGCGGCATCGAGGTGATGAAAGCTACGCTGACAGTGTTACATAATTTGCCTGGTTAAGCAATGTTAGTACCAACAAGATAAAATATAATAAGGGAGAATAACAGCATGCATGGTACATAAGAATGAGATACAAGCAGTACTGAAATAAAATGTACATAAAAATCTACGCCTATTGATATATAAGAAACAAATAAAATGTAGATAGCTACACTAGAACAGCGGCGTCGAGGTGATGAAAGCTGCGTTGACAGTGTAACATAATTTTCCTGGTTAATCAAGGTTAGTACCAACAAGACAAAATATAATAAGGGAGAATAACAGCATGCACGATACATAAGAATAAGATACAAGCAGTACTGAAATGTAAGCAGAAATAACATATAAGTCGTCCCCTGACGAAAATAACATGACTAGGAAACTGACAAGACTCCCCCTAATAGTAATAACAACTAAAATAATATATCTCCTAAACTCTCCCTATCTGAATGCACCATAATATAAATATAAACCAAGATCTACCCCTTTTTGTCACGAAGAGCCAAAGAGAGGGGATCACTCAGAAGCAGAAGAATCGTCGGGGGGTGAACATTGTCCGATGACAGTGCATAAAAATTCAAACCGCACACTGTCTAAGGGTTTTGTGAGGATATCAGTCAGTTGGTGTTCGGTAAGAGTATGGGTAAGTGAGATAACGTGAGTTTCTACAAGCTCACAAATGAAATGATGTCGAATGTCAATAAGTTTGGTACTGGAATGTTGGACAGGATTTTTGGAGATATTGATTGCACTAGTATTGTCACAGTAAATCTACATAGTATCCTGGACAATACTGTAGTCAAGAATCAATTGTTTGATCTATAAAAGTTGGGTGCAACAACTGCCCGCGGCGATGTATTCGGCCTCGGCCGTAAATAACGAGATGGAGTTTTGCTTCTTACTCATCCAAGCCAACATGTTGGATCTGACATAAAAACACCCATCGGAGGTACTCTTTCGATCCTTGATATTTTTAGCCCAATCGGCATTTGAGTATCCAGCCAAGGCGAAATTGGATTCATTAGATAAGAAAATTCCAAGATCAGACTTCCCGTTAATATAACGTATAATACACTTAACATACTTAGATGAGATTCTTTTGGAACAGATTGATAGGGTGCGCAAATACCGGCACTAAACGTAATGTCGGGTCAACTAGTAGTCAAATTCAAGAGGTTACCGATCATGCTTTTATAAAGGGAGGGATCAACGCTCTTGCCAGCAGAATCATGATCCAGCTTGGAGGTGGTGCTCATGGGGGATCGAGTATGTTTAGAGTTATCAAGATTGAAGCGTTTGACAAGGTCCTTGGCATATTTGGCTTGAGAAATAAAGGTACCGTGAGGGAGTTGCCGAATTTGCAAGCCAATGAAGTACGAAAGTTCTCTGATCATACTCATTTCAAATTTGGAGGCCAAACATTGTACAAAGGAATGAGCACAGAAGTTAACCGTAGCGCCAAAGACGATATCATTAACATAAACTTGGGCTACCAACATATATTTGTTAGTCATTTGGACAAATAACATTTTATCAACACATCCTCGAACAAAACCATGATCGCAAAGGTACGATATAAGACGTTCGTACCATGCTTTAGGAGCTTGCTTAAGGCCGTAGAGCACCTTCTTGAGTTTGTAAACATGATCAGGACAAGCAAGATTCACAGAACTTTTCAGTTGTTCAGCATATACTTTTTCTTATATGATTCCATTAAGGAATGTACTTTTGACATCCATTTGGTATAATTTAAAACCCATGGTACATGCAACAGATAGAAGAATACGAATAGACTCGAGACGGGCCACAGGAATAAAAGTCTCGTCATAATTAATACATTTCACCTGAGTATATCCTTGAGTAACAAGACGAGCTTTATTGCAGGTGATGTTTTCATTTTCATTGGTCTTATTTTTGAAAATTTACTTGGTTCTGATGATATTTGTATGGGTAGGGCGAGAAACCAAGGTCCAAACATCAATCCTCACAAATTGATTTAGTTCCTCATGCATGGCATTTGTCTGGCACTCATCGAACAAAGCCTCCTCAACCCTTTTTGGTTCGATGTGAGAAATATAAAGGTATAGGCAAGTTGATTTAGAATGCAGCGACACAGCCTCATACTTCATTAACATCACCTAACATAAGTTCCTTTGGATGATTGAGGGTAATTCTGGCAGAGGGTTCCTTTGTATAAATGGGGGTAGGAGTTACCTGCTCAATATCAAAAAATGGTAAGTTGGGTGAGGAGCCATGCTGATCATTTTCTTTAAACGAACAATCAGTGTTTTCAGGATGATCAAGAGGAGTGTCATTCACAATAACATTTATGAATTCCATAACCGTTTGA
>JAOVVI020015881.1:0-11052 GCA_028571085.2 Nepenthes alata
ACTCATCCATGTTTTCTTTAATATTTGTGTTGCGTTCATGTCCCTCTTTCATCATCATATTCATGAAAAAAAGGCTGAAATTCATTGATAAATCTCAAAAATTTTAAAATCTAAAGATTACTATCTTCTTGTGTGCCATTAGTTTTGCAAGAAACTTGAGAAAAACCTTTTTGCATGTGCTTTATTTTTATGAAAACTATATTAAATCTCTACACCTAAGTTTATGAAAAGTTATTTTGCTTCTATATTTTAAAGAGTGTTATTTTGTAGAGATTTTTTCAAATTTAATACAAAAAACCAAAATAAAAAAATTTACAAAAAGTAAATTTACTATGACATGTTACAATACATTAATATAAGGTTTTATATTGTCCACCCACGTGCCAAAAATACTGGTCAAATCTTGGTCTATACGGTACTTTATGGACAACCTATTTATGGGCCTAAATAGTAGAGTATGATATAAGTTTACGATGTTACAGTATAAACCAACCTTAAAGGATTATACTTTGTTAGGAGGGGTATCTCAATCTTTGGTTTATTTGCTCTCAATTTTCATATGCCATATTTATCATGTCTAGATTTATTATATTGTCCCTCATTTAGTTGTTGAGCATTTATCTTACCTTACATTATCACCTCTTTTAGATTAGTAAACTTGGTCATCATGGGAGTTTGGACGGATAGGTTTATAAGTGGATGATCATGGATTTACTTATTTAATTGTATAATTTGTTATTGTTATAAGGAAAACAAATTAAGTACTTGGAAAATATTTCGGGTGTGTATATTTGTTACAATGTTGCTAAGGGCCAACACATCACGCTAGTTTTCTATACCATTGTGATGATGGCATGGTTTGAATTATGTATGTATGATAAGCAGATATTACTTTAAAGATCAAGTTGGAGTGAACTTAATTGGTTTCCTGGGACTGCTGATAGTTCCTTATGAAATGGATTCACTAATAAAATTTTATGCACAATCCCAATCCTTGTTATGATATTTGAAGTAGGTGTTGGGGTCACTCCCATGTGGAGGTGTTATGAGTCTGCGAACTCTAAGAGGTTATGGTCCGAGGACTTGTTCCAGATCAACCGAGGACTCTGTGATGGCTAAAGGCAATGTCAACGACTAAGATTGCTGAGCGCATGAAGGTCTGAGGACATACTTGAAGAAGGTCTGAGGATATGCTTGAAGAAAGCACACATGGATGCCAGTTCAGAAGATTGTCTGAGCGTGCGTAATCTCTGTAGAGCCGTTGCAGAGCCGTCTTTGCAGAGCACGATCTGTAGGGCCATTTTCTTTTTATGCTGGGTACGAGCTTTTGCAAAACAGTGCCGGTATAGAACTGCTATAGAGCTGTACGTGCATCAGACGACTATCTAGACGTGTGCCCTCCACGCTGGTCTGGTCGTTGCTTTTCAACAGCATATATATTGTAGTGTGTGCTGATAGCAGTAGTGTGTGAAATTTCTAAGTGTTGAAAAGAAGAGTGAAGCGAAAAGAGAGCAGTGAGTGAAAAATAAAGAGTGAAGGTCTTTGTATTCTCGTGTTCTATTTTCCATCTTTTATCTCTAGGGTTTGTGTAGCCGTGTGGTTTCTATAACCAATTTCATATAGTGGATTTGTTTGTAGACCAAGTGTCTCGTGATTTTTTTCTTATTTCTAAAGGATTTTTCATATGAAATCTTGGTATTCTCCTTCTATGCCTTATCCTCTCTTTATTGTTGTTCTATTTCGGTTGTTGTTTGTTAACCGGCTGGATATCATTTTGCCCCATCAAGTGGTATAAGACCGAGAGATTCTTTGGCAGGTGACTTCATTGAACGTTGCGGATGGAGGTTGGAAGCAAGATGATTTGCTTAAATGGCACTAACTATGAGATTTGGCATAGCAAGATGTTCGACTTGTTGCTTGTCAAATCCATACACCTTCCGGTGTTTGCCACTCAAAAGTTTGAGTTGAAATCGGAGGAGGAATGGACACTCGAGAACATATAGGCGTGTGGCTATCTACTACAATTTGTAAATGATAATGTGTATAACCACCTTAGGAGTGAGACGAATACCAGGATGCTGTGGGAAAGTTGGAGATACTCTATACCTCAAAAACTGGCAACAATAAGATTTATCACCTGATGAGGTTGATGCAGATTCGTTACAAGGACGGCTCGTCCGTTGCAGATCATCTGAACGAATTTCAAGAATGTGTAGACCGGCTGAGTGGTATGGGTATCAAGTTTTAGGACGAAGTGCTAGGTCTATGGCTCCTGGAAACCTTGTCAGACTCACGGGAGGTGATGAGAATCACCATTGCCAACACAGCTCCTAATGGCATTGTGACACTGAAAATAGCCAAAGGATCTGTGCTGAATGAGGAGATGAGACGGCAGTCTCAAGGGACCTCGACCTCTCAGCACTCCGAGGTACTCGTGACAGAATCATGGGGAAGAAGCAAAGGCCGCAGACCAAAATTTGGAAAAAAGAGCCAGAGTAAGTCTCGATCAAGGTTCCAAAATGTGGAGTGTCATTACTGTGAAAAGAAGGGACACATTAAAAAGTATTGCTATAAATAGAAGCGTGAAAATGCGAAAAAAGAGAAAGGTAAAAAGAGACGAGGTGAGGAAAAGTTCTTGATTTTTGTAGTTACAGAAGGTGATCTCCTTTTGACTTGTGAAGCAGATGATGTTGTAAATTTGGCTGAGTAGGAGATCGACTGGGTGGTGGATTCTGGTACATCCATCGACGTCACATCTAAGAAAGGACTCTTTACATTATGCACTTCAGGCGACTTTGGAGTGTTGCAGATGAAAAATATGGAGACATCTAGAGTTGTTGGTCGCGGTGACGTATCTCCCATCACCAACAATGGAATTCGACTGGTATTGAGGGACATATAACACATTCCTGATATTTGCATGAACATTATCTCAGCCGAAAACTTGATGATGCTGGCTTTTGTAACGTCTTCGGTAATGGGGCTTATAAACTAACTGGAGGGTCTCTGATAGTTACTCGAGGGATAAAGAAGCCTGGTCTTTACGTGTTGCAAGCCTCTGCAAAGGCAGGAGAGATCAACGCTACCAGTAGTATGGAGTCCTTGAACTTGTGGCACCAGAGATCGGGCCTCATGAGTGACAAGGAGTGAGTCACCTGGCCAGGAAGGGTCTCATTCCAGAAATGAACGAGGATGGACTGAAGACTAGTTCTCACTACATGGCAGGAAAGCAGAGGAGAGTCTCTTTCCAAGGAGACTCATCCTTCAAAAGGTCCGAGTTACTTAAGCTTATTCACACCGATGTCCGAGACCGTTCAAGGAGAAGTCCTTTGGAGGAGCTCAATACATTGTCTCGTATATTGATGATTACTCAAGGAAGTTGTGGGTATTCCCACTTAAATCCAAGGATCAGGTCTCCAAAATATTTGAGTAATTTCATACTCTAATTGAACGTGAGACAGGAAAGAAGCTGAAAGCCGTTCGGAGTGATAATAGCGGAGAATATATTAGGGTATCTGATGATTATTGTAGGTCTCATGGCATCCGGTATCAAAGAACGCCTCTAAAGATGCCGTAATCAAATGGCGTCGCCTAGTGGATGAATCGTATATTGATGGAGAGGGTCAGGTGCCTCTTATCTGAGGCAATGCTCCCAGGACTTTTTTAGGCTGAAACCCTGAAGACAACGACCTATGTTATTAATAGGTCGCCCAATAAGCCACTAAATGGTGAAGTCCCAGAGAAGATATGGACTGAAAGGGAGTCTTCCTATAACTACCTACAGACATTTAGCTACAAGGCCTTTGTTCATATCCCGAAATATGAGAGGACTAACCTTGAGTAAAAAATAAAGTAATGCATCTTCTGGGCTATGGTGAGGATGAATTTGTATATAGGCTTTATGACCCACTTGAGAAAAAGTTGATCAGGTCAAGGGACGTGGTCTTTGTTAAAAAAGAGACCATTTAGGACATGACAAAGGAGATGAAGGTATTAATTGGTGCCGGTCGGACAAACCCTGATACTGATATTGTTCAATCAACATAGTTTGACGGCAACACTCCAGTAACGGCCGAGGAGGATAATGAAGTGGGTGCAGCACCAAATGAAGATGAGGATGACGTTACTCCTCAACTGGCCGAAGAGGTTCCCGTACGATGATCCTTGAGAGAAAGATGTCAGTCCGTCCGTCTGTTATCTAGTGAGTACATTTTGCTCACTGATGTAGGTGAGCCTGAAGATTTTGACGAGGTTGTGAAGGGTACACGTAAAGAAAAATAGTTGGAAGCAATGAAAGATGAGATGGCTTCATTACATAAAAACCATACTTTCGAGTTGGTTGAGCTGCCAAAGGGGAAGAGAGCCCTAAAAAATAAGTGGGTCTTCCGGGCGAAGATATCCGAGGATACAATGCAGTCGAGGTACAAAGCACGGCTAGTGGTGAAAGGTTTTAATCAGCACAAATGCATGGATTTTGATGAGATTTTTGCGCCCGTGGTGAAAATGTCTTCCGTTCATGTTGTGCTTGGTTTAGCAGCTACTCTAGATTTAGAGATAGAGTAGCTGAATATCCAATCAACATTCCTCCATGGTGACCTTGAAGAAAAAATTTATATGGAGCAATCGAAGTGGTTCGAGGTTAAGGGGAAGGAATGATTGTTCTGTCGACTAAGGAAGAGCCTGTACGGACTAAAATAGGCTCCAAAAAAGTGGTATAAGAAATTTAAGTATGTCATGGTCGGTCAAGGATACCAAAGTACTACTTTTGATCACTGTGTCTTTACACAGATTTTTTGAGGTATATTTTATCGTCCTTTTCCTTTATGTGGACGACATGCGAATTGTCGGATAAAATAGCACTCGAATTTAGAAGCTGAAGAAGCCATTGGGACAATCATTTTCTATGAAAGATCTCGAGCTGGCGAAACAGATTCTGGGGATCAGAATATTTCGTGATCGGGAGAACAAGAAGCTCTAGCTGTCCCAGGAGAACTACATTGAGAAAGTACTCTAACGGTTTGACATGGAAAAAACCAAGCCATTGAGCACTCCACTGGTCAACCATTTCAGGTTGAGTAGGAAGCAATGTCCGTCCTCGGATACATAGATAGCCCGTATAAGAGGTATACCTTATTCATCAATCATTGGTAGCTTGATGTACGCGGCTGTGTGCACAAGGCCAGATATTGCTCATGCGGTCAGTACCGTCAGCAGATTCCTCTCAAATTCAGGAAAGGAGCATTGGTCTTCCGTGAAGTAGATCATGAGATATCTCTGAGAAAATTTAAAAATGTGTCTGCTATTTGGAGAAGAGAAGCTCTGGTTGATAAGCTACACAGATGCAGACATGGTCGGGGACATTAATTCTCGTAAATCCACAGCTGGGTACTTGGTCAAGTTTGCAGGAGTAGCAGTCTCCTGGCAATCCAAACTGTAAAAGTATGTTACACTTTTTACTACAGAGGTCGAGTTTATTGCAATGACCGAGGCCAGGAAAGAATTATCGTGGATGAAAAGGTTTATCCAAGAGTTGGGCTTGAGGCAAGAAAAGTATGTGGTTCTTTTGTAATAGTCAAAGTGTTATTTATTTTTGTAGAAACTCCTCATTCCATTCAAGATTGAAACATATTGATATTCGATACCATTAGGTGAGAGATGTTATTGATGAAGGGAGGCTGACAGTGGAAGATGTTTGGTTGGATGAAAACGGGTCAGATATGATGACCAATATTTTACCCAAAAGAAAGCTTAAAATTTGTTGTGACATTGTTGGCCTGACTGATTTAGTCCCCACACGGTCGTGAATGAAAGTTTGTTGGGGTCACTGCCGTGTGGAGGTGTTATGAGTCCGCGGATTCTGAGAGGCTATGGTCCAAGGACTTGTTCTAGATCAACCGAGGACCCTATGATGACCAAAGGCATCGTCAACAACTAAGATTGCTAAGCGCATGAAGGTCCGATGACATACTTGAAGAAGATCCGAGGACATTTCTTTTTCTGCTGGGCACGACCTTTTGCAGAATTGTGCCGATACAGAGCTGCTGCAGAGCTGTACGTGCGTCAGGCGATTGTCTGTGCATGTGCCCTCCCTGCTGGTCTGACCATTGCTTTTTAACATCATATATATTGTAGTGTGTGCTGATAGTAATAGTGTGTGGAATTTTTAAGTGTTGAGAAGAAGAAGAGTGAATCGAAAAGAGAGTAGTGAGTGAAAAACAAAGAGCGAAGATCTTTGTATTCTCGTACTCTATTGTTCATCTTTTATCTCTAGGGCTTGTGCAATCGTGTGATTTTTGCAACCAATTTCATATAGTGAATTTGTTTGTGGACCAAATATCTCGTAATTTTTTCATTATTTCTAAAAGATTTTTCACGTAAAATCTTGGTGTTCTTCTTCTGTGCCTTATCCTCTCTTTACTGTTGTTCTATTTTGGTTGTTGTCTGTTAACCGGCCGGATATCATTTTGCCCCATCAGTAGGATCGTGATAGAGTTTATATTAGAGTAAGTTGTGAAGAGATTTCTTAAGTGACTAAAAGAGAAGCTAATTTTTTGTGGCTTGTGGTATGATAGTTATAGATTGTTAGGAGGACAACGTAACAATGGATCAAACAGGGAGAACAGAAACTTTACATTGATGGAAAGGTTGACTAAAATTATAAATTGACTGATTCAATCATTGCCCCCAAATCTAGGGCTAGTAGGAGCCAATGGAGTTAGAGGAAACACTAGAGGGGAAATGATGGTATATGTCCAATTTACTAAGGAGAGGGTTTCTATTTTTTCGGGGGATCCAGATCTTACTAGGGCAAACATATGGATATAATAGATTGATAATGTTTTTTAGGTGATTGAATTCCTAGACAACGAGAAGGTGAGTTTGGCCATTTATATACTTGAAGGGGAGTCCAATTACTTTTGGATGATAAGAAAAAGGATTTTGGGTATGAAAAATTCCAGGGGAGATATTCTTGAAGGCATTCAATGACATATTATTTCTAGTGAGTCATACGAAATTGAATGAGGAAGAGTTAAGGTTACAGTAAGGGAGTCATTCCATGGCAAAATATAATTAAAAATTTTTCGAGCTTCCTTGATTTGTGTCACATGTGATACTTGATTAGGCAGAATGGACCCAAAAGTTTCTTCAAGTGCTGAATGATGTTATAAGGAGATAATTGATACCTTTCCAATTTTAAATGTATGGAGAGGTATTGGACAAAGTCTTTCTCACAGAGTAAGAGATTGAGTGGGCAAAGTTTTATGAGAAAAAGAATATTAGAAGAGGAGGTTGGAGTTTGGCATCAGGAGAATCCCTCAAGCGATCTGAATTCGGTGATTGAGGGACCAGCAAAACTACTGATATTCATAAGGCAACTGGAAGACAACACGCTAAGGTACTATACGGGTTCTATAGACAATATCATGGAGGGTAACCTTGCTATAAGAAAATTGGAGCCTATTTCAATTATGGCCAACTCAGCCACATGATTAAGAAGCAGCCCCACCCGATAAGACAAATAAATAGGAAGCCTAGTGTTTTGGGGAAAACTTATGTGGTGACAGTGATTGATGCAGATGCATCTCATTTGGTGGTTGATGATGAACTCTTAATTTTTGAAACTTTTGCACATGTATTATTGGATCCAGAGTATACATATTTGTTCATGTCCTCCATCCTTATACGCTACTTACATTCACCAACAAGGATCATGGACTATGTTTCAGTAGTATCTGCTAGTGGGTAAGTAATTGATAATCGATATTGTATACCCTAAGTGTATAGTTTGGGTGCATCGGTTTGAGTTGGCAGTAGATTTAATTTTGTTGGATATATAAGATTTTTATGTAATCTCGAGTATAAATTGGTTGGTATGCTATCATATTGATACGAACTATTTTTACAAGAGAATACATTTTTTAATTCTCTATTACGAGACTTTTATTTTCAAGAATAATAAAAAAGAGTTAGCCTATATAATTTCTACTCTATATGCGTGTCATTTAAAATAAGGTGGGAGTCAAGCATACATTGTATATGTTACCACCACCAGCAATCATAATGTACTGACCAAGGAAATTTTTAGAATGTGCTTTTGAAATATCTACTTGTGTTGCCACCAATTAGGGAGATTGAGTTCAAAATTGATTTGGTATTGGGCTTTGCTGATTTCTCTAGCTCTGTATAAGAGGGCTCTTTTGAAACTGAAATAATTTAAGAAGCAATTACAAAAGTTTTTGGAGAAGGGTTTCATTCGACCGTAGATAGATGACCTATTTGATCAAATGCAGGGAGCCTAATTTTTTTTAAAAATTGATATTCATTTAAGGTATCACCAACTAGGGATCAAGAAGAAGGATATAGAAAAAGCAGCCTTTTAAACAAGGTACGACCATTCTAAGTTGTTAATGATATCATTTGGATTAATTAATGCCTTTGTATCATTTATAGATTTAATAAATTGGGTGTCTTAACATTATATTTATCAATTTGTGTTTGTTTTTATTGAAAATTTTTTTATTTATTCAAGGTACTATGAAGAGTATGTTGCCTAATTCAAAATTACATTGCAAACACTTAAGAAAAAATGATTATATGCACGGTTAAAGAAAAATGTAAATTTTATCTCAAGAAAGTGGCTTTCCTAGGCCACGAAATTTCAAAAAGAGATGTTTTAGTTGATCCAAAAAAAAGATTAAAGTGGTCATAAGTTGGGGACGACCAATTGGTGTAGTGAAAGTGTGAAGTTTCTTGGGTTGGCTGAATATTATAGGAGATTGTATAGATTAAGGATTGTGGTTTTGTTAACCCACCTAATGCAAAAGAAATGGCATTTTATTGGGATTAGTATTATGAAGGATATTTTTGATTTGGTTATAATAGAGGGATTTGAAGGTTCTGTAGTCTATTGTGATGTGTCCAAGAGGGGATTTAATTATTTGTTGATGTAGTACAAGAAAGTGATTAGCTATGGATTAAGAAAATTAAAAGCTTACGAGAAGAATAATCCAACCTATGACTTGGCATTAGCAGACATTGTGTTTGCCTTGAAATTGTTAAGACATTATCTATTTGGAGAAAACTTTATAGTGTACTTAGAGCACAAAAACTTAAAGTATCTATTCCTTCTAAAAGACTTGAACATAAGACAAAGTTGATGGATAGACTTATTGAAAGACTATAACTGTGAGACCCAGTATTAGTTGGGGAAGGCCAATGTGGTTATACATGCGTTGAGCCAAAAGCTGACAACTTTGATGGCTGATCTTATAATCAAGGAAATGGAGATAATAGATAAAATGAAAGAGTGTGACATTTGACTATATTCTCAAGGTATGCATATGATCTTATCGTACTTTCAGGTGCAATAAAAAAATTTAAAAGAATTTTGATAATATAAACGGATGATGGATTTTTGGTTGATGTAGCCAGAGACTTTAATTGGGAACTAAGGGCTGAGTTTATTCGGGTTGATGGAGTCTTGAGGATTTGAGATTATATTTGAGTACACAATAATGAAGAATTGTACGAAGGAATCTTTTATGAAGCCTATTGTGGACACGATCCAATTAAAGATAAATAATATATATCAAGATTCGTGAAACATCTTTTGATAGAAAAATATGAAGAGAGAAATTGTAATTTTGACAAGTGAAGGCTAGGCATAAGAAATCACTAGATCTTTTACAACCTCTGTCATTTCCTAGCTAAAAAATTGAAGCACATAAAGACATATTTTTGATGGGTTTGTTGAGAACATCTTTCTGAGACATATAATTTCTATTATATGTGACATGGGCTATTGTCGATTTGTAAATGAAACAACTCTTTTTTAATTGCCAAGATGATGTATTTAAAGGACTATTGGCCAAAATTATACATAGATGAGATAGTTAGACTTCATATAATTTCATATTTAATCATGTTATACTGAGTTCCAAGATTGGTTTCCAAGTTCTAGGAGAGTTTACACCGGGAGTTAGTTACTAAATCAAAATTTAGTATGGCGTATCATTTGTAAATGAATAGATTGTTAGAGCAAACAATATAGGTTTCGTAGGACATGTTGTGAGCATTATTTTTAGAAACAAATGGAAATTAGGATGACTATTTATCATTGGTTGTGTTTGCCTACAAAATCATTTTTTAGACAAGTATCAATATAATACCCTTTGAAGTATTGTATAGAAGAGAATGTCATTTGTCAATCAATTGAAAATAAATTTGAGATCAAAGATTTTTAGGACAAGAGATGATCCAAGAGACGTTAGAGAAGATCTATTTGATTCGAGATAGACTTCAACTTATTCAAAGCCGACAAAAGAATTATGCAGACTGTAGAAAGTTTGAAGTTGGAAATCTTATTTTTTGTAGATATCTTCTTCTAAGTGAGTGTTGAGATTTGGGTTAAAAGGAAATTTAAAATCAAAACTTGTTGGACTGTTATAGATTTTGAAAATGATTAAAAAAGTGGCTAACAAGTTAGCCTTGTCACCAAATTGGATAGACTTGTATAATGTATTCAATATGTTGATACTTTACATGTATGCTTACGACTTTTCATAGATCAAGGAAAAGTTAATATATGTTGAAGAACCTATTAAAATTTTAGAGTGGTGGGAACAAATGTTTTGTACCGAAGTTATTTCCTTTGGTCAAAATGTTATAGAGAAATCATTATTACGAGGAAGCCACATGAAAAAAAGAGAGGATGAAATTCAAGAAAAAATACCACAATTTGTTGCTTCATTAAAGCATGTAAATTTTGTGACGGAACGAAATTTTTTTTTTGTATTCCATCAATGACCTCTCGGAACTGACGCCAAGGTTTCGGTGGTTCGGTCTGGACCGATTGTGCCGTCAAAATCAGAGGATTACAGATGCCATCTAGATCTCATACATATAAGTCATCAATGTAAAGCGGAAGTCAATCTAATATTTTGCGGAATATTCATATTCATTTTTATAAAAACTCATTCCTGAATACAAAAGGCTATGACTGTCTAATCACAAAAGTTTATCGATTCTAACAGATTATTACATAAATTGCTT
>JAOVVI020015882.1:0-11051 GCA_028571085.2 Nepenthes alata
TCCCCATCATTCTGCTCAATAGCTTTTCAGTTTCTTTCTTCAAAGACTGCCTTACTGACTTGAGCGTCGGAGTGTTTTCGGTGGGACAACTTCCCGCCGATAGCGCTATCTCTTGTTCGTTTTAGTGGTGTGCAGGATTCGCGCTCAGTGAACGGAGCCGGTTCAAACCACCCAAGAGAATCCGAATCTATTCGAAGTCGGATCCAGGTACGCATCAAAAAGAATACTAGAACTTTAAAATGTGATTGGTAGTAATTTGACAACTCCAATGGTGCAAAAAGAGTAAGAAAGTTGCAAAGACCAGAACTTTTATACAAAAAAGTAATAACAAAAGAATATATCCAAGTCGAGCTATTATTGTATATCTGACTAACCTATTCAACTATAAAAGCATTAGGAGATATACTCTAGCATACTGAAATTTATAAAATAAATCAGTTAAAGAATAAAATTCTTGGTACCCACCATAAATTGATGAATTCATCAACAACTTCTGGAGAACCATCCTTGAAAAGTTCCACAGTTATAAAGCCTTTTGAAGTATTGATGATCTGATACCAAGGACAGAAATATTTAGGCATGTAAGGGCAGTCAAAGGCAGCTTCCAAACTGAAGTTAAAAATGCAAGCACCAAAGACCACTTTTACAAGAGCATTCAATACCCAATTTGATACAAGAGAGAGAGTTCCAGTGTTTGTTATCTTTATTCAAACAGCATTGCACCAGAAAATTCACATCCAGTGCCAAAAAAAATTCAAACTAGGCATCACATTAAGGCATTACAACAAACATCACAATAAATGTCGACTTCATCAAGATAAACATCCAAGGTAGCGATAAAAGCTACCATACTTACCGCATATCTAGGCACATCAGATTTCTTCAGAGCATTGAGACCCTATAGCACATAAAATTAATAGACATATCAAAATTGAAAGTTTGCAGTACATTATAAGACAAAAAACTGAAGGCTACAACAAAAGGTTCACCTGGGAAATTTACCTTGATGCAATACTAATCGACACCCTGATGTGAGCATTATACTATGATACTACATACCCGCCCTATACCTCACAACATGAGACCCTCATATATTGAGCTGTCCCTTTATAGCTGGGTTTTCAAAAGCTATGGCCTCCCAACTCGAAATAGCAAAATAGAGTTCTTTACTTGATCGGAGCAGTGAAAGAATGGAAGAATTTAGTGGAATTCATTAGGGCTAACTTGTTACCTTCCGACCGGTATGATATCCTTGCTCTCCTTGGTCTACTGACCTAGAGATACAATCGGCATAATGAAAGCTATTAATCACTTAAGAAAGAAGCTGTCAGAAAAAGGTACAATCTAGCTGATATGGAAAATACTATTAGAAATACTGAAACTTCAAATCTCCACTTGGCTTCTTTATTAATCACAAGCCGCTCGATGAATAATATAAGCAACAATCAGTCCAGTAATGATCCTACTAAATAAGATAGCATAAATATACCTACCAAAGAAATAGAGGCAAGATCTGTTCACGATCTTCCTTTATCCAATGATCTTGATTTAATTAAACTGAAATTCTATAAACTCTGAGAAGTGCCTCAGGCCTATAAACCGAATTTCTGGTTCTTGCTTTTTCTCGGGCCCAATTATTTAAGGCTTTGTTCTTGTTTGACAGGTTATTTAATCTTTTAGCATTAAAATTACTTCAGCTACGTAGCAATACCTACAGCTCCGCATTTAACGCCAATTATGACGAAAGCACAACGGGAGAAAACACTAACCTGTGGGAGAAATGCCTGTAGGTAGAAAATATGAAGAACAAAACCAGCAGAACAATCAAGCTGAAAAATGCAATCGCTGAGAAACTAATACGAATTGGAGTCTTCTTCTTCTTGCTCTGCTGTAGCAGAGCTTGAGGCTTAATCTTCGCCATCTACTGCTCAAACCTGCAACTTCTCCCACCAAACCCTGAACAGAAATTTGGCGATTGATTTCCGTAAGCGTAAAATTAAGCTCAGATTATGGAAGAACTGGGAGTTAAAAACCTAATATCGTATTAGAAATCAAAGGGTAAAATCGGAGATGCTTATTACTGAATCATCATGAGAAGGTAACGTCAGGGCAATTAGGGCCGAAATCGATTGGATGGAAATGAAACGAAACTAAGCTTACCTTCAAGTGTTGGACTGTCGCGGTTGGTTTGATGGCGTGAATCTCCCGATCTACCTCGCTACGACAACGGGTTAGTAATGAAAATTCGAAAAATTTGTAAGATTGGCTATTTGAAAACGAATTGGTTGGCCAGAGAGAAACTCTGAAATGTAAAACAACACTGCTCTCCTTCCTTATCAGAATGGTTCGAGGACCGTTTTATTTATTTATTTATTTATTTTTAATATAAAAAAATCTAAATTTTTAAAACAGCCATATAATCACATAAAAAATCTATAATTTTTCCACACACACCTAATTATTATAATATTATGTTAATTTATTATTATATCATATTGCTTTGTTACATGCTAATAGTTTAATTGACAAAAACAAACTTCATAGGTCACCATAGAAGAAGCTATTTTTCACTTTTGGACCTTCTAAATATATATATATATAATTGTGGGGGAGGGAATTCACCCTAAAAAAATTAAGTATATTTTATAATCTCTAAGATTTATTTTTACTATCTTAAATTGTTATGTAATTTGTAATTCACTAATTTTAAAAAATCATAAAAATATAGGTTTTTATAATATATTTTTATACCAGATAAGAATTAGTCTAAAGTCTATAAATTTTGTTAGTGTTTAATAAATATTTATAATATGCATTTAAGTTGAACTAAATTGTGACTATCAAACAAGTAAAATTATTTTAAAAGCCTTAATTCAGGCCGTTCAATAAAAGTTTTATAAGTTTTTTTTAATAGGATGATAATAAGCTAAAATATAATTGGCTTTAAAGTGTGACTCTAAGCCAAATAAGGGATCACTTATAATACAAAACAAGCTACCTAAGTTTGATTAATTTTACAATTAAAATTAAAATATTATTTTTAGCTCCTTGAATTTAAGTGATTTGAGCCTTTTTTCTTTCGATCCATAGATAGCAAAAGTTTTGTGCTCCATCATTTGAGATTGCTCAATAAAATCTTTATATGTTATGATTAGTGGTATGATAAATTAAAATATAATTGACTTTAAAATGTGACTCTAAACCAGATAAGATATTACTGACAATACAAACCAAACTACTTAAGTCAGATTAATTTTACAATTATAATTCAAACTTTGCCTTTTACCTCTTTGAATTTAAGTTATCCGAGCTTTTGTTTTTTTTTTTTTCGGTTCATATAAAATAAAAATTTTGTACTTTGTGGTTACCTATTTTTCATTATCCGGTCTCAATCTCATTTATTTTCTCATATAAAACGAATAATAGATGATATAATGAATGAGTTTAATTGCCAATAATGGGAAAAAGAGGGCAAGTAAACTTCACTAACGTTATGGAATTACAAGTAAACTTCAATAAAATTGATCCTGAAACCATTTGTTTGCAGATTGTAACATTATATTATATTATATGTTGTTTATTATGAGGAAATATAATAAAAGTTTGGTGAACTCAGAAGTTTCCAATAGCAATGAGAAAGCAATCATATTGAAAGAAGAAAATCCAAACCCAAAAGCACAATACATGTTGGAATGAGTCATACTCCTCCGCGACAATCAGGAAATTCCAGCCCACTTTGGAAATATTGATTAAGGCCATCGAGATGCATCGTGGTGCTTCCTTCCCGATCATCGGCCAGCTGTATGAACAATCTGCGAGAAGATTGCTGTGTGGGAATTCTGATCATCCGATGATGATTTGATGGACAGCTCGTCCTCACTTCCTAGGCTTAGAGTGTTGTAGTGCATGCTGATGTTAGCACTGGCATTGCGGTCGATGCTTTCTCCGGGTTGTGTAGATCTCTTTGAGCCCTCGCTAGTAGTATCTTGAATTTGCAGAGCAAACTCGAGGTTCCACAACAGATCACTCATCGACGGTCGATCGATCCCTTGATCGGCCAAACATTTTTTAGCAGTGTCAACAAACTTCTTCAAGCATTCTGGCTTAATTTGTCCCTTGATGTGTGGGTCAATAATGTCCTCGATGGTTCCATTTCGCACGCAATGGAGAGCCCAGTCAGCTAGGCTAACTTGCTCTTTCGGTAGGCTGGAGTTTAGTGCAGGGCGAGCACACAAGATCTCGAAAAGAACTACTCCAAATGAGTAGACATCGGATTTTTCAGTCAGTTGTTGCCTGCGGAAATACTCGGGGTCTAGGTAGCCGAAGCTGCCCTTAACAACCGTGCTGACGTGAGTCTTATTCACTTCGGGGCCCGTTTTCGAGAGCCCAAAATCTGAGACCTTGGCGACCCAATTTTCATCCAAGAGAATGTTGGTTGTTTTAACATCGCGATGGATGATTGTATACTTGGCTCCAGTGTGGAGATAGTGAAGCCCCTTGGCAGCCCCGATGAGGATTTCTAGCCGCTGTTTCCATGTTAGATTGGTCTTGTTGCCCTTATAGAGGTGCTCCCGTAGGGTACCATGAGCCATGAAGTCATAAACTAAGGCCATCTCGCCCTCCTCTTCACAGTAGCCTATCAGGGACACCAAATGCTTGTGCCTTAGCTTTGAGAGCATCTCAATTTCAGTGACAAATTCATGAACGCCTTGCTCTGAGGATGGGTTTGATCTCTTGATGGCCACTTTGGTTTTTCCATCAATAACTCCTCTGTAAACCTTTCCAAAGCCTCCGACGCCGATGACATGAGATTCGTTAAAGTTCTTGGTGGCCATCTTGATTTCCGCCAGTGAGAAGTGACGGCAGTTGGCTGCTGCATCGGATGAGACCTGTGCACTGGCGACACTGCCGCCCCCTGTGGTGGACTTGTTGCCTTGAGTGTGGGAGGCGCTGTAGATCGGCAGCCAACTTGAAGTGCCCGATTTGCTCCGTGGATATCTGAAATCGACAAATGTTTTGTAAGATTCATCATAATGGGTACATTTTTTTAACTAATAAATGTTTATTTATTATTAGATCCCGAAATTTACTCTTAACTTTTACAAAACTTTAACGAAAAAACATATAATATTTACATAAATTCATACAAGTTTATGTCAATTTAACAGTCTAAATACATGTATCTACTACCTAAAATTACATCATGTTCATTTGGATGGGGATATTTAGAGCGGCACCTAACGTCTCAATAACATCAACAAAATATCCTCCACATTTGCGACAAAACACCACAATATTTTGACATTTTTCAAAGCACGCACATTATTTATCATATGATTTGGTAAAATCCTATAGCATTATGACCAAATTGTGAAATTTTGAATAGCTCTTAGTACCTGTTCCTTTTCTGGTACATAGCAATGCACAGGACGGCAGCAAGGCCGAATGCGGCGGCGCCACCGGCAGCCCCAATCATCTTTAAGTTAGGCTTGGTGCTATCATCCTCGAAAGCTTGCCTCTGACTCTCCTCTGCCTTGAGCATTGCACCAGATGGTACAGGATTTGGGCCTCCTAAGTTCTTATTTCCATCATTTACCTGTCCAACGTCGCCAATGCCAAATTGTAAGAGAAAATTACCCTAAAAATTTACACAAAAACTGTGAACTTAATCATGCACACTAAGTTGACATTAATAAAAGCAGATCTGAATTGGGTTTGATCAAAGCGTCTATGTGGGAGATATTACCTTGAATATCTCCAAACCATTAAGGATGGCATCGTAGAATTCTGGCAGAGAATCACCGTCGGATTTATCCTTAGGATGAAGACCCAGCCAGATCTGCGCATCTCCTTGACCATTCGGAACAAATATGGCATAGTCCTCATATATTGGAATGTCCTTAGCCCCAGCCCATGCGATTACATCGGCACCGTCGGGGATGACTGTTTGGTTGTTGATGTATATGTAGAAGACTCTTTGATTTGTCTTGGTGTAAAGATGTTCACAGAAATGGAGCCTCACCAAATACATGAAATTAGGATCAACCTAAAACCAATAAAATTTAGTATAAAAGGTGGTATAATTCAATTTGGAACTTAAATATGAATATATTGATGAATATTTTGTATCATGATTAAAAAAAAAACTAGCCTGAAACTGCCAGGTGAGATTATAGTGCAAGGTGAGATTAGGGTCAGGCCCCATATTCCTCCACGTCCGGTAAACATCCTCCGGAGCAATATACTTGGCCGTCTTCTGCCAACGGACGGCGGCGTCATTCCCGTCACCAGAGGTGGAAGACGTCACCCCTGCATTCGCCCCATACAAATACGGCGTGTCGTCATACCAAGTCCTCAACATCCCGGCAGAATCGTTCGTTGGAGGAATGTAGTTGCCACCGACGTTCAACCTGTACATCGTTTGCAGATTCTCCGTCGCCCCATCAACCGTCTGTTCGGAGAATCCCACCAATGTCGCCGCACCAAACATCTCTGGAATCAGAATTACCTGTTCAAGATACTCTACGATGGTTTTATGAGATGTGTTCCTTCAGATTTTAATGTTCTACGAGCTGATAACAAAAATACTAATTTAATTTCCGCATTTTATAAGAGCATGTCGATCAAATCTTACAATCAAATATCAGTAATCCCCTTCGCTCGACTTAGCTTAGCTACAAATATAATGTTTAATTGTTAGAAAATCTAGATATTTCTACGCACCTCAATCCCATTAACGAAAGCAAACGTCCCATGATACTTGTCCGACGGCTTGAAAGTCAAGCTCAACTCCATGGTGTCCAATGGCTCCAGGTAGTACTCTTTGATAATATAAGCCTGCGTCAGAGCTTGCGCGGTTATGGCAGCGCTGAAATTATTCAGAAGCGTAACGCCGTTCGCGGCGACGAAGAAGTACGAATTGCTAATGTTGAGAGAACCATAAGAAGAAGGATAAAAATGGAGCCGGACGGTATAACGGCCGGTCGAATTGACCGGAAACTTGTACGTCGTTTCGGCGTTTATAATCCGGGCAGACATATACGGCACTGTAGAAGGCAGAGAAGGGTCTTGAATTTGTGCCGAAGCCGGCGATGTGTTCTCCTGAGAAGGGAGGAATTTCACGTCTGGCTCCCATTTCCGTCCATCAGCATCAGTGCCGGCGGCGCTAGATCCGCAGCTTATGATGATCGGAGCTGAATCGGCTGCAATAAATCTGATGAGCGCAAAAAGGACAGAGCAGCATAACAGGATAGGGAGCAATTGCTGGGTGTTATCGGCATTTGACATAGTTGCAGTGAATTCTTTAGGACCAGGGGGATGAGGGACAGAGAAATTGACGTACAGGAAAACAGGGACGATTTTGCGTCCTGAATATTTCGCTTCAAGTTTCCCTGTACGCCTAAAACGAAATAGCAATTTCTTGAATCTTTTTGCTTTTGCCTTCTGTTATATGGGTTTTGATATCTTTGGGGCCAATAATCTAGACCATCTCTGCTCAATTCATTAATTTCTGAATTGTTGTACTCTGTTTCTTGGGGTTCTTGGTGTTTTTTTTCCCCTTTCAGGTGGGAATTACACGCTAACCTGGTCAAGCATGAAACAAACAAATCGATGGAGGGAGAGCGAGAGATGGGGATGAGTGGTTTGAATGATGTCTGTGCTGTTTTTCAGGAGAATCGAGTTTTCTTAGGCGGGTTGGATGCGGAGGAAGGAGAGTGATAGTAGGACGATTGTAACGTTCACCGGTTCTGAAACGTTTCAAGAAGCGTTAAAAACGGAAATGCCCCGAAAAAAAAAAAAAAAAACCTCAATCCTATAGAGGTTTTTCTTTTCTTTATATATTCATTGATACAAACAATCCCCTAATTTTTGTTTACTTTATCAAAGATTTACGAATCAGCCAGTTATTTTGCAATCACCTAAAAGGTGTAATGAAAAAATACCTGAAAACTGCTCAATCACAGCCATCAATTCAAAGCCCTGCCAGAACCACCGTCAAACTCACCACAAAACCCTCCAAAACCGCCCTCAAAACCAGCATTGTTGGATCTCCCGAAGAATCTCTCTCCATCAATCCACCGCCGCAACACCCCCTTTCATTCCCGCTTCCCAGGCAACCAGCTTCCTCTGTCCTCTCCCTTCCCCATACGACCAACCCCATCTTTCAACCGATTTCAGCGGAAAGAAGTCCACACGTTTGGTTTCCAAACACCATTTCAATCGACCCAAAACCTCCATTACTACACGGCACTCTTCTGTTGCAGAGGCGGCCTTAAACCACTCGATTCGATTCGCACATGGCGGTAAAGATACGGAAAATGTGCTTCTTGGCTTTGAATCGAAGCTTTCTGGGTTAGACCACCACAATTTCTTGCTCAGGGAGCTGGGCAATCGCGGGGATTGCTCAAAGGGGATATATTGCTATGAATTTGCCGTTAGTAGAGAGAAGAAGGGGAGTGAGAGAGGCGAATTGGCTAAATCTATGATTACCGTAATGGGAAGATTAGGAAAAGTTGAATTAGTTAGGAATGTGTTCGAAAATGCCGCGAACGAGGACTACGGTAACACCGGCTACACCTGTTCTGCTTTGATTAGCGCTCACGGACGAAGCCGGTTTCGCCATGAGGCCATTGTTATCTTTCAAATTCATGGGTAGGCCCATAGCTAGCAGGCCCAATAAAAAAGTGGTCCAAAATTTAGAAAGATCAAACGCGAGTAGGACGGTTGACCGCCCGTTGCACAAATAAATAGCCAAAAGCGCTCCTTCAAAGCGGTCAACATTTTCTGTTGCCCGGAAGTATTGTAGTAGCATGTCATGAAAGACGTTAAATCTAATACGGACCAGGCCCAATTTGGCAGGCGATCCCGTACACGAAAAGCAACGATCTTTTCCCTGATTACACGCTTTTCTTAAAGTCGATCTCCTCTAAAAAGGTTGCAACGGATCCATGGCCTTCCCCATGAGCAAGGCGCCAGATTCTCTCTCCTTACCAGTAATGGAGTCTAATGGTCACAAAAACATGAAAGGAAAGCAGATAATCTAGAGATCCGTTGTACCATCCAGAAAGGGAATGATCCATCAAATCACGCCAGTCACGCCCACTAACTTAGAGAAGGCCGCCCAGCATCAGGCTAAGGATCACCCCTTCTTAGCCAAGGGAGGCCGCTCCCCTCACCGTCTATATAAGCTCAGAGTCTCCACTCTGGAAGAATAGGCTTTTGAAGACGAAAAACGCTTTCTAATACAAATTGAACCACGAACGCAAACAGTGATTGAGCATACTTTCTATGAACGCTCACCTTTCAATCCCACTCGAAGCCTCCAGAGCACAGAGTCTTCTCCCGCTCTCTGAGAATCGTCCTCCAAAGCTTCCACGCTTTCGGGACGCAGTTTTCACTCTCTCTTTGCGAACAGCGAGTTAAAAATTATACTCTCAACGAGTCACGGGAACGTCTCTGCATCTATAGGCCAACACTCCCGCCAAACTCATTCTCTCTCTTTTACGTATCAGTTTACCTTCTAAAGTTCGAAAGCTTGTCACTGACTTGAGCGTCAGAGTGTTTTTTGTGAGACAACCTTCCGCCGGCACCTGACCTTTTGTATACTGTAGTGGTGTGCAGGATTTAGACTCAGCAAACGGAGTCGGATCAAATCGTCCACTCGAATCTGAAACTGTTCGAAATTGGATCCATATACGTATCAGAAATGATGAGTGCGAGGAGATTGAACCCAAATTTTGTGAAGATTGGAGCTCTAATTATTAAATTTGGTCGGGATTGTTCGACCAAAAAATTATAAAATATAAAGTTATTAAATAAGTATGTATATATATATATATATATATCATAATTTTAATATTTTTTTAATTAAAAAGGCAACAACTCTTTAATATATTGTGTAAATATTTTAAAAAAATAAAATTACTTAAAATTATGGGTTGCAATTTGAAGATAACCATTAAACATTTATCAAAATGTATGAGGGCCCTCATCAATAGAAATAGTAACAATTAGTTATTAGAATCTTTTTTACGTTAATGTTCTACAACAAATATAGAATCCCATCAATTGTTATGAAATCAACTTAAATCTAGAGCAAATAAAATATATGGGTAAGCAAAAAGTTAAGCAAGTGATAATAATAAAAAAAAATGATAAACAACAGACACATAAAAATCATAACAGTAATATATAATTTGACAGTAAACTCTATCCGTAAGTATACAGCTTGTCTATCTACAATTCAAATACAATAGTAAGAATAAGTTTCACTGGACTATTGTATCACAAAGATAAAAAGATTCGCCAGTAAGTGGTAAAAAGTTTTCAGAATTTGATATCACAAAAAAGTAAGGATTTCCTAATTCGAATATCAGTATGAATGATCCAAATATCAAATAACAATAAGCCTAATAGATTCTACTGAATCCAAATATACTAAATCTAACACATAGATTCTATTAAATAAAACTCGTAAATTTTATCAAATTTTAAACTCAAGAAGTATTAATAATAACGAGATATCATAAAAAATCTCATATATATTATTTTATCTTGTTAACCAAAGCTCATGTGTGCATATCATTTAGTTAGGTACTTATCACGAGATAACTGATATTCATAAGTTTGAGATGCGACTAAATCCATGATATACTAAAACTCTACTAAACAAGAGACATGTTACTTGTGTGCATATCGTCATGCGCTCATTCGTCATTGAAGGCCATGAGATGCCAACTTTTTTAAGGTTTGTGCTGCAAATTACCCTTACTTTGATGCATATCTCCCCCCTTTCCCCCTTTAAGCTGTGTGCTACAAGATGACTATATACAAAGCTGAATATGTTGTGATTTTGTGAGCAGCATTTTGACAGGGTGGGGCAAACACAGCAAGATGGTTGGGGACGGGGCCCTTAGGTGAGCCATCAAAGTGTTGGCGCAAAACGCTCGGAATGCACGGTGACCGAGCGGACATGGTTCTCGGACAGCACACAGAGCAGAGCTCTCGGACGGCAAGAAAATAAGGATAGAGAACAAAAGAGAACACACGGG
>JAOVVI020015883.1:0-11051 GCA_028571085.2 Nepenthes alata
TTTTCAGTATATTTTTTGTGATAGTTGAATAAAAAATATTTTATTAAGGATTTAATTTATTATTGGACAATTCTCCATAAATATCCAAGCAAAGAAAAAATATATAAATTTTCTATTTTCTTTCTATTTTATTATTATCTCTATAGTTTCCTATCACACTATTTAGCTATTTATAAAATATGTTTAAATAATATAATATTTATTTATTTTTTATTTTATATAATAAATTATTAATATTATTGGCATAATAACTAAAAGTTTACCCTTAATACTACTTTTACTTAAATACCTCCTTTTTTTTAATTTATTAAGACAACAATATTTATCAAAATTGCACCTCGGTGCAATAATAACATTACTTTATAGAAATATACAATTTATATATTTATGTAATTAAAATAGAGATCCCACGTATGAGGAACTCATAGCTGTTTTTTTAAATATTATTTTATCATGATTTGAATGATCTTAATTATGAATAATCTATGTATAATATATATCTCTGTATAAATATTAGAGAGGCTTAACTATTAGGAAAACTTATTTCTTTGTAAAATCATTATCTCTAAAATAATAAAAAATAATAAAAAATATGTGAATTTAAACTTATATCAGATATAAAATTTATTCAAACTAAGCATCAACTATGTTATCCATACATCTCCTATAAAAGCAGATGATGCCAAGCAAATTAATGTAAAAAGGAGGAGAGAGATAAGAGAGAAAAACAGATAGATAAACAGAAACCAAACCAACAAATAAATTTGCCAAATTATGTCAAATTATTAGTATCACACAAAATAAACACCACTTAATAGCCAGCTTACTCCCAATGGAATTATTTCTAGCAGATAAGCAATAACCATATAGGAAAGTAAAACAAAGAGGGGAACTTCTCTCAACAGTTCTTGAATCAATCATGAGCTTTGTTACTTAAAGGATCATCATCTTGATCTTGATCATGATCATCAGTCTGATTCGGGCAGTGGCTGTGTCTTTTGAAGCAATGTTTGATCATGGTCATCATCATCATCACGAGGTGTTCTGATCATCAGAAGAAGCTCTTCCATCTTTGCATTGACGCTTACAAGCATGGCAAGTTATTTGAAGAAGAGTAAAGCTGATCTTCTTTATCGCCTCCTCTTTCAAAGCCTGCGCTTTGTCGAGCTCCGCCTGCGCCTGCAGCCTGATTTTCTTCGCACTTGAAAACTCCCTCTCCGCTGCCTCGATCTGCATCTTCACCTCCCGCCTCACCTCCTCCGCGTGTGCCTTCTGGGCCATCGCCACCTTCAGCGGCTGCTCGTCGCCCTCGACATCCACCCTCGCTGCCTTGTCCTCGTCCCTGTTTGATTCGTTCTTCTCGCTCAGATCTGATGAACCAATCGAGAGCTGGAGCTCGAGTCTGTGGCCTAAGGCTGCGTTGTTTGGTTTTGGCTTTGGCATGGCTAAGCTGGCGGTAACGGCACTAGTCCTCCATGGAAATGGGTTTAAGCTTGTGACGACGGTGGGGATGGCGCTCGACGCAGTTCGTGACAAGCAGGCCAATAGCGGCGGTTCACGAGTGGGACTGTCACCCCGCAGCCGCCCCATGTGGCTGCATGCGTCTTGGTGCTCAATGAAACTCTCCACCCTATGATACATAGCAACAAAGACTTAAATCTTATTTATTAAATACAATACCCCACTTGAATAGAAGCAATCTTTAATCATTTTATCGTACCATTCAAATTTATCTCAGCCTGTTTAATGAAGCTATCCACCCAATAATAAATAATAACATCAAACTTCTAAGTTTTATTAAGTGCATTTTGATTATATGAATACTCTTATATTATTCCAATCCATTTTATTGCAAAATTTTCTTGGAGCAGAATAAAGATAAATTATTTGTTAGTAGTACTTGATAAAACCCTCGATCCTAAAATAAATAATAATAACAAAGTCTAAATTCTTCTAAGTATGATCTCATCATATGAATTTGTTCATATTATTTTATTCAATTTATTAAAATATTACCTTAAAATAGAAGCAAATTATATTATTTATTATCATTCTACTAAAAAATTTTCATAATCTGTACGTTTTTTCTTCTTTCACTCTATATCAAATTGCTTTTCTTTTCTTTATCAGACTATTTAAAACGTCATTTATTCATTTTATTTTCTATATGAGACTTTCCACTATACCCCACGCCAATTGAATCGGTCCAAAAAATTTGTGAACAAATTGTATCATGAGCAGCGTCTGAGAAGAGGAAGGCTGATTCCTATTGTCCGTATGGAAGATGGTGCGTGCTAGTGACAAACTCATACGAAGAGCGATTCATAATATATAATTTGACATGAATGGGAAAGTCCAACCAGATGATCATCTTCAAGTTCTGACAAAAGCTGTACTTCTGAATCAGGTTTTGATTATATGCCAAGACAAGCCTTCTACGTCTAAGATCTGCAGCTGTTTCAATGGCTAATATGTAAAACAAAGAAGCATCTATATTCTAGCTAGCCTGAAATACATCTTTTATCTTTTTCATACTTTAATATTTAAGACATAAATATAATACAGGTGTTGTCGCTTAATCTCTACGAATTTATGTTCAATATAGGTTTAAGCCTTACTTTTTCCTAGTTGATGTTTATCAGCCTTTTAAATATGTAAGTTAAGCTCAAAAGAAGATGAGATTAGTATTATTTTAGGAACTATGCCCTAATGATCTCACTAGTAGCAAGTTTTTTGAATAATGGAAGTAATATCTCTATAATATTTAAGTATATAGATGATTATTCTTAAATTTTATGATTTAAAGGTTCCATTTACCTGAATTCCTCTTTTCTTAATCTATTTCAGTTAAAATATTGAAGGTGTATAAGGTTTAAAGAACTTTAAAAGATCAAAAAACTCACAAATAAATATTTTTATTGAATTTATCAAATCAGCACTGTCTAGGCTCTCTTTGCTTTCACAAAGTCAAAACCCATGAACAAAAGAGAAAGTTAATAGGGTTTGAAAAGCAAAAGGTTAGCTGAAAAAGGAACCAAGTAAAAGCAAAGAGAATCAAATCTTGATTTTTTTCTCAGACAATTTTGTAATTGAAAAAAGTCAGTTAAATTTAGAGAAATATACCGCATGCATACTTTTGTGTAAACGAAATTAACCAACCATGATCTTCCAGCCATGAACAGGAAGTTTTCACAGTCGAATGAATTTTCATGTACCTGGAGAAGACTCGACCGCAGTCGCAAGAATGGCCGCGGGTGCCGCAGGTCTTGAGATGGGCTTTGTAATCGGATTGAACAGCGTAAGCTTTGGAGCACTTGTCACAGACCCACTGCTTGTGGTGGCTGTGTTTTCGCCTGAAATGCTTCTTAATTCCGACGAGATCGCCGAGGGCGTGGCAAGGATCGTGGTGCAAACAGCTCGGTTCTGGGCAAACGTACACCCTCTTCTTCATCACCGGATTCTCTCTCTTCAACAGCTTCCATGGAACCTTATGCCGGCGCCGATGCATCTGAAGGTTCTGATCCCTTTGAAACCCTTGATTGCAGATCTCACAAACATACCGATCAGATTCCAGCAGCGTTCTCGGCGACAGCGACACCACCTCCGCATCCGGATCTATAAACCCACAAGAACAAAAAAATAAAAATAAAAACTTGAGTCAAAGCTATGATAAGTAAGCAGTATGATAAACTATTCACCTGGTGTTCCGGCGGGTCTTCTCTTCCTCCTCGTGGTAGTACTGTTAAGGTTGGCGCTTTCTGTAGAAGTCAAGGGTTCAGTAGAAGAAGGAACAGAAGAGGAAGATGAATTGTTATTACTGTTGTGGTTGCACGGTAACATTTGGGTTTGAAGGAGGAGATGACTATCGTTGTTATCAAGGATTTTATGAAAGACAGAAATCAGGATTTACGTTCTGATTAAGGAGTCTGATCCGACTGTAAAGTGTAATTATAAGAGCTGGTGGGTTAGCAGAGAGAAAGACAGAGAGAGAGACAGAGAATAGCAGACATCAATGGAGGAACATGAAGAAGAGATCGAAGTGGGTGGAAGAAAAGGCTGCTTCTTTAGGTTTCCCAGCTTTTTTTAGACTTTCTTTATCTTTTAAAATAAGCTTTTGAGAGCTTTTTTCATCAGCTTCGTCTGCTGCTTTTTTTCCATGGGCTGCCTCTAATCCTTACCTTCACCAGGTATTATATTGGTGTGGAGTCGTGTTAAAATACTTCTTTTTTCTTCAAATAATAATATTTTATTAGGCTTTTTTTTTAAAAAAATAATAAATAATGTAATATATAATTCAATTATTTATACCAATATACTCATATAAAAATTAATAAATAGATAAAATATTATATTAAAATATCAGTGTTTAGGGGTGCTTAATTGGTGACCATACGGATTTGAGGATATTAATTTTATTTCTTTTGAAAATATGAAATAATTTTTTTTAAATATGGGATTTTAGGGGTGGCTAATGGGTGACCATAGGATTTGGGGATACTAATTTTATTTCTATTGAAAATATGAAATAATTTTTTTTAAAAAAAAATTAAAATAATAAAATTTCAAAATAACCATATTATCAAACTAAAAATATACAAATATTTTTTTTTTCTAAAAAAATTGAATATTAAATCTGAACCGTAGGAAAGTTAAAGGGGATCCTATGTGCCTCTTCATACATATAATAATATTTCTTATAAGTATTTCTTTTGGTGAAGAATTTTTTTTTAAAAATTTAATTAATATAATTAATAACAACTGCATAAAATATCTTGAGCAAATGTATTGTCACGACTTTATTTTTGAGAAGTTATATAATATATTATGAATGCTATATAAAAAAGTATGATTATATGAGTTAAATTGAATCAACTCTTAATATATTAATATTATTATCCCTTTTTTATATTATTGTTTGCTATTAATATAGTAACTACATAGCACTTTTTTTGTATATTATGTGATTTTTTTTTTTAAAAATATATATAATATATATTTATTTTATATATAATCTTATAAAGAGTCATAAATCTCACATTCAATCTAAATTTTCATAGCAAATAATAGAAATTTAAAAATATATATATTATTCATAAAAAAGAGAAATTTCTTTTATATCGTCAAAAAGGAGAGAAAGGGTTAGGTGACCAAGACAAGGGTGGGGCAGCAGCTGGTTATCAAGAGAGTCGTTCTATTAATTAAATTCCCTTATAATTTTTTTAATTTTTTAATTCATATTTATTAGAAACATAAATATGGAACAATAGATGTAAAAAATAGAGTATAAAATATATATTCCACTTAGAAAATAGTAAATTGGATAAAAATATAAAAATTTTTACCATAAAAATGGGGAAGATCCACATATTAATTTATCTTTACACATATTATTCTAAATTTTGTGTTTATTTATGGATGCAAGTTTTTTGAAAAGCAAAAATAGATTATAAATGTATTATAAATAAATATCATAATAGTATTTTTTGTAAGAATACATCGTTATATATTATATTTTAATATATTGATTGTTGCATGGTGGGTTCTATAAAAAATTATTCATCAAGTAAGTCTGATATTTAAAGCTTAGATAAATAGTACAGGATAACACCTTGTATTGATAAATGTCAACAGACTGATATGGAGCAAGCAACTCTCCCCATCTCGGACTATTCAGCCTCAGACTATAATTACGTGGCATTGCCATCTTAATATACTGTTATAAGTCTAAATAACTTGATATCGACAGTGCCATTGGCTGGCTATTGACACACCATAATATTTCATTCAAATAAGTTGAGTTCAAACAAATATGTTATTTTTGCTTGGATGAACATACTAAATATTTTGTATGCATTCTTCTTTGTCACGGTTAAATACAATCATCGTAAAATATGTTATCTTTAAAGGGCTTCTCATTTTGATCTGACGATCTCTTGATTGGATGTTTCTAGTTTTATATTGACTTTGATGAAGTAAACGATTCTTTACTTGAGCATCTCTCTCTGTTAAATGTTTATTTTTTACTATTTTAAAGCAAGGATAATTCTGTATTAAATGTCTTCCTAATAAATTACATCATCGTAGAAAGTATGAATGAATCATAGGTAAAATGTTCCCAATTGCTCCTTCTTTAGGCATGAATTCTCGTACTTTCATGAGTACTTAAAATGAGCCACATCACATCTCAAACAATTCAAGCATGCCTCCTAAACAAAATCTAAATCGGATTTAGGACTTGGGAATCTCATTGTCTAGGAAGAGGGGGTCTAAGGCTAGGAGCCCGTCACAGAGCAGACTAGCATCCAAGCCCAGATGAATAACCTCGTTCCATGGATATATAGAAGCCGAAACTGCTATGAATATTCAATCCATTACTTGAACTCGACGCATCAAGCCTAACCACTCGATATCATATTCGTTTGCCTTGAATTATTCTCGTTACATCTCATTAATCCTATTCGATCAACGACATGGAAGGACTTGTGATGGGTCCTGAAAAAACATAAAGAGGGCCGGAATCAACAATGGTTTACACTGCTCGTACATCTTTGTGCCAAATCACTAAGACTCGAACAACTTTACTGAATTTTCAATTGATTTTCAACATGTTGACAAAATAATCCTTAAGAATAGAAGGGAATTTGGGGCTTCTACCATTCTAAGAAATGGGTTGATTCAATTATTCTTAACCATAACCATTCAATAAATATTAAATTATTAAGATATCTATCATTAAAAAACTAAGTAACTTTTTTTTTTAAAAAATAATACAATCATTCGATTAATATTAAAATATTATTATTAATAGAAGTTGAATCTATTCCTCTTTTAGAAGTGTAAGCTCCCCAATTATAAATAGAGGAAAGTAATCTGTAGAAGTTAGATCGTCCTTTACATACCATTTATAACTATGCAAGAAATCCAGTGCAACCATTTAAACCACGTACACATAGCTAGTAAGAATTGGTACCATCATTAAATGTAGTATGGCCAAGACACATGTCAAGGAATCCCTATTCAATTTCCTTTACTCATGTAAGTACCTCATTAGTACCCCTTAGATTAAAGGGCCATTTTTTTTTGAAGGGAGTCTAAATTCCATGGTAAGTAAGCACAACAGAAACCATTTTAGGGTTTTTGAATGCCCTAGATAAAGACATTGCTGTTGTTTTATTAGTTCAATTTGATATATTATCTATTTATTTATTATTATATAGATTTGTCAGTATGAATATATCTATAGGATGATATATTATCTAAAAATATCTGAAAGATTTCTTTAGAATTTTTTGTTACACACTTTGAATTATTTTCTCGAGGATAAAGCTAATCATGTAAGAATAAAGCTAGCCAGTTCTAAGCAGAACGAAAAGATACTATATTTTTTATAGAGATGGAACCATTGTATTTCATAATCTTAATAGTTTATTTTTAAATTAAAGATTATAACTTAATTTTTTTAAAAAAATTAAAAATTAATCAAAAATAATTATTTAAAATAATTAAATTACAATCGTCTATTTAAGCCACTTAATATTAAAAAGTGGATAAGCCAATTAAATCACCCATTCTCCTTTCAAGTAGCTTCTTTACTGTAACACTATTTTAATATTAGAATATTAAATCTGTCTTTTAATTTTTTAAAGAATAAATTTTATTTATTTATTTTTGTAATAATATAAATTTTTTTTTAAAAAAATTTGAGTTAATTTCATGCTATACTTACAAATTGGGCCAATGTTATAATTTTTATTTTTAAGCCAACACAAGTCGTAATTCTGACAAAATATATATATATATATATAATTATGAATTTAGTAAATTCCTAATACTATAATATGCACATAAAATTTGACATTAATTTTAAAAAGTCCTGTCCGATTTAAAAAGATAAATATCGATCATTTAATTTGTCTCCATTTTATTAGTAAAGGAATAACTAGATCACAATCCTTCTTAAAATTACGATTATATCCCAGCCTTATTATAAGAAATTGGTTGAAATTATGAAAAAATGTGTAATTATATCCAGAAAATTATAATTATTAAAAAATAAAAATGATTAATTTCAAGCTCATGGTAATATTTGTTTATTTATGGACTTTAGGAAATCAAAAGTACCAACTCACCACCACCACCATCACCACCCATGCCGGCCACCCTTGAAATACCATCTGCCTTCGGCTAGCAGCAACTCTCCCATCCCACCGCCACCAGCCACCTGCCACCACCACCAACATCCCCACAGGCATAGGCCCCCACCTCCACCACAACTTGCATTCCTGCTGGTATAAGCTATCTCTACATTATTCTTAATAATCCTTATTTTTTAAAAAAAGTATTATTTTATTTTAATAACTAAATATACTATCAATTCTAAGTTTACATAGCAAGAATAATCCGTGTCTAATTAATAATGCCCATTTCCAACATATATATACATATCCCGTGATCAATAGTTCAAATCTTCAATGATCTCCGCCACACTGCACTGAATTAAAACTTAATAAAAATACTCATACCAACTTATAAAAAATCCAAATCAATTTTTATGATTTAAAAGAAAATACCATATTATATGCGATTAAAATCTTTACAATAATTGGGTCTGCTCAGATTTCTAAATTCTATAAGCAAATTATTATGACCGAAGCTCATCGAATCAACCCACAGCCCGGTTCCAGATCTCATGAACACATCTCTACGCCCCCCAAAGACTGAGTCATCTCGACCAGAACCGAACATGCATAGCCTCCTCAACATGCCAATTTGTACCATACAAACTATCACATTGCGACAAACACGAAAAAATGATAGATAAATTATTCGTCAATCATAAAACTGATGTTTACTTTTTCTCTGTGTCAGAATATGAAAATCCCGGTGTAGAGCCGAGCCGAAACAACAAGACTATACGGAATATGTTCCCCTAATATCTAGAGGTATGTGTCCAAAAAACATCCACTTTTCCCTGCACAGGCTTTATTGTGGTCAATCTTGATCACAAGGGGCCCTACTCTCTCTCTCTCATTCCATGGTTTTTGTAGGACTTGTGGCCAAATGACAACATTGTCTTGTTATTGCTGTCTCTATGTGAAGCATCACTGTGTTGTCTCCATAGGTATTGGCAAGATCTCCTTGATTTCTCCTCCAATTATTTTACCTTGATCTCAATAAATATGCCATGTTATTATATGAGCTGATAGGATGCTTTCGGCCTCAGCTCTTTGGTCTTGGAACCTTTTGATGAGCATCAGGCATGTTTCCTTCACATCTTCCACAAATTTTGGTGCCCTTATAAATAAGGTCAATGGCCCTAAAAAGATGGTCCAATTGCCGACGCATGTAATTGATTCATATCCATTCAATCTATTAAGGTCTATTTATATTATCAGGTATTTATAAAGATAGATCCTGAATATATAACCTTTCAGATAATGTCAATGACCCCCTAAAAATGGTTCTACTACCCTCAGTATAAAATCAGTCGATATTTGTTAAAGTCTATTTATCTATACCGGAGGGTTTGCATAGGAATATATGAAAGAATGTAATGTCTCATTCCTAAAGATAAGCATTTCTGAATAATGCCAATGATTTTATAAAGTTGGTTTAACTGCATTCCGTTAAAAAATTATTGATATTTATCCGTACATTAGATCTGTATAAAAATAGACGAATAGATATAACGTTATATTCTTAAAGATATACCATCATAAATAAGGTCAATGACCCTATAAATATGGTCTAACTACACATATTTATTGGTTTATTTCTCTAGCAGAAAATGACATTTTCTACTTCCTTAGTGAAGATATAGATTTCTTCACCCCATAACATTGGAAGCATCTCTTAGCCATTTTGTTGAGATGATAATCTTTTTTTCTAATAATAAAGCAAATGGTTTTATTTTTTTATGTGGATATGTGCTTAGCCATAAATCTGTCACCCTTGTTATTCATTTGTGGGATTTTTTGGCTTGTCACCGGGATAAGTTCGACGTTTTCTCATCCTATTTGTTATCTTATCTTTTTAAGTAGATTTATTTTGTTCCTTCATCTTTGAAATAGGAAAGATTTTGGTCTATAGTAGTATTTAAAGTTAGAGGATTTTGATTATAATATTTGACGGGTCTCAAAAATTTAAATTGTCGTACGGATTAAGAACCCAACTGCTCTGTTTGGATATTCAAATGCGAACGAGTCTAATTTTTATTACCGTGAATCAAGATCCTACACACCATAATAAAATAAATCAGAGGTAAAATATATACGAGACTCGCTCTTTTATATATTTTTTGATATTTAAATCAGTGATTTTTTTAATACATTTGAAAAAATGTATAGGATGGAAATTGCAAAGAATGAAAGAGGTTAGGAATGAATGTTTGTTTTAAGGCTTGTACTCATTTTGTATATTCGTTTGATTGAGTATTTTTTTTTTCTCTTTCTTTTTCGTTTGTCTCCTCTTTAGAAAAGAGGTTTGATATATAGATAGAGGTATCGTTTAGCTAATTAACACTTAAAATTGATGCGTATGTATGACGTCACTTCAGATCAGTGGTGAGAGGCGTTATCAATAATATGTAACGACTATCTCTATTTAATAATAAGACTACCTGATTTTCAGGTTCAGCATCATTTTGACCGTTCATTATGGTCATTTAATGTCTTGATGTTTAGATTTTTTCTTTTTAGTTCAAATGTTCGAGTGCTATTGCCAGATGAATTTTATGGCAATTTCTGTTGAGCAGTTTAATATTTGAATCTTTTATCAAATTAAATATTGGATTGCATATCTAATTGAGTATTGAGCCGACCTGTTTTCAGCCGTACCACCCATCAATATTATCGGTGAGAAGTGATGTCTTAGTTATTAAGGTTAGAGAGCCTAATATTTGATCAAACCAATTAGTTTATATCTAATGGATACAAATATACCCTTCCATTAAAGACCAAAAACATCAATATGTCTCACAAAGATTAAACATTATATATCAAAGCCTAAGTCTTTAGATAAGCTTTATCATCTTCTCCTTGGAATTTTCATAC
>JAOVVI020015887.1:0-11051 GCA_028571085.2 Nepenthes alata
TAATATTTTTTAACCATTTTAGATTAACGTATTATTTTTATACTTGTTAGATATGAATAGAGGATATTTGAGAAATTTTATGTGCTATATTTATATCTATGTTTGTATCTTGGAAAATATTTGGTCACATAGTTTTATTTCATCATGGTTTGAATATTTTGTTCGATACTTTTCCTTATATTATTTACGTTGAGCAGGTTATATATTTTGTTTAGAGGCCGGGCGAGGATTTAATCAATCAAATTCTATGTCCATTGTTGATTATATTCATAGTATGCTTCGATAATTTGTTATTGGTGTGATATGTTCGATTCTATATTTGGATTAATTGAAGTTTTAAATTATTTATGGATAACTATTAGTTAAATCTCTTTATTATTATTCATTATTTATTAGTGTTAGGGTCGTGATAAATTTAGTTTCTTTATAAGAAAATAAATAAGCGTTTAGTGATTTGTATTGTGGATCTAATAATGCAGAAAATTTATCCTCTTTGATATGAACCGAGTAAACAAATTAGGAAATAAATGTATAAACTTTGAGAATCAAAAAATAATGCTCCACTATAAGTAATGTTGGGTACAATATTAATTGGGTGGATCTTATCTATCAATCCAACACATTTATGGTTAATAAATCCAAAAAGGACAAAGTATTATTTAGTTCATAAGGATTAAGATCAAAGAATTCAGTATCTTATCTTGACGAAACTCTAATCAAAATATATCAAAATTAAACAGATAACTTGATGACTTGACGGTTGTTAAGCAGATTGGGTTATATACTTAAATTGTTATATACCTGAATGTCAAGTCAATCAATTGATCCTATTAAACAGTTAAGTCAACTCCGCAGTTGATCCAGATAAGGATTTTTGAATTGATAAACGTCAACTGCACATCATCATTAGTTTAGTATTTGGATGTTAGTTTTCTCCAATCAACTCAATGATTAGAACGTGTGTAATTACGGTTGAATTAATCAATTTTTAATTGATCTAACCACTCAAATCATAATTGTTTATTCTTTTTTAGAAAACTTCTATCAATTGGCGATATGACTATGAATATACCTTATTTTTCTTAAAAATTAGGATAGATTTTAAAAAATAAAATAGAGTATAGCCCTCTAACATACTTATTCTTCTACAAAATATAGAGTTAAGTTTTTCATCTTTCTCTCCTGCTCTCATGCATTCAATATCTTTCACAATCTAAGTTTTTAGGAAATTTGCTGACTTAAGTGTAAAAAAAATATCGGAAAGAAGGTCCCAATTTTTTTAAAATTTTTATTTATTGTTATGGTATGCAGAATTTAGTTAAAAAATTTAATAATTCATCTTAAATTTATTTAAATTATAATTCAATTTTTAGGTACCTATCAAGTAGTAATTGTTACACAAACTCTAACACCACTCATAACTTGTATACATAATCCTAACAATCATAATATCCCACAAAAATTGAGGGATTGTTCATATTTTTTCTTCTCTTCCTCTTTTTCTCGCACTTCTCTCTAGTGAACCTTCAGAATGTTGAGTCCTAAAACTGTGGCTTCTGCATTTGGCCTTTTATACTAGGTGAGGAAAATGTTCGTGTTGCCTGACTGTAAGTTACATGTAAATATTCTATCAAAATAGTGTTTGAGTATCCCAGGCATGTTCTTAGTGATCTTGCTTCGCCTACGGACAAAATAGGCCCCTATTCCGCCCGTTCAGATAGTCAGATTTTGTAATCGGCTAAATCCAACCGCCTGAATTTATTCGCATTATAAAAAAATAAATTATAAAGATTTGAACGATCGGATTCAGTCGAGCGCAGAATCCGATTACCTGAACAAGGAAAGCCATGACCTACTTTATCCGTATACGAAGCAGGATCCCCGTTTTCCCACGTACTACCCCCAATGCTTGCAATCTTGTGCTTGAGGCCCAGAACAAGTGTCATCTATCAATCAATCTCTCATTGATGTTCGGTAAACGTCCATATTCTGATGCCAATGCTCAGAAGAAAACAAAAGTTGAGCTCTATAATTCTACAATAGTTCATGATATTTAGAGATAAAAAGTTATATATAGTTTAACAAAAAAAAAATCAAAATTTTATATAAATTTATTTACATAATAGACCAAACGTAAGTGTTACCTATCATTAACACATTTTTTGTTATGACCTTTAAAATACATACACATTCTTTGGCACTTCCTTTTTTTTGCCAAAGAGGAGTCGTTTCCCGCGAAAGGAGCCTCGTAGGGTATTTATAGGAGAAATGAAGTCGTTGAGATGGGGACACGTGGCGGCCATCGGGTGGCCGAGAGATTGGCCGCCGCCCATTGGTTGCAGTTAAAGCTGCTGACGCGTAGGCCCTGAGTGTGTCAGATGGTGCAGAGTCTAGGCGCTAGCTCAGGACTTGACTAGGCGTGCTCTGTAGAAGTGACGTCCGCCAGTGGTTGCAGGTCCCTTGGAAATCGGTGAAGCTTGCTTAGTTGGCGCTCTCGGCCGTGTATGAGACAGTCCTCGTCCTTGCGTGTTGTGACCTGTAAACTTGTGAGTTCGCGGACTTGTGGGATGAGGTAGCTCTCGGATACCACCTATCTATCGAAGGATCATTGGTTTAATGGAAAGGGTCCTCGGGTTTTTTTCTGACCTGTCGGACTTATCTGAGAATTGTTGGAACTTTGAAGTCCTCGAGGCTTGAACGTTAACTGTGATTCATGATGTCCTCGAGCTTCTTAAAAGAATCTCTCGGACCATTGTTGCGACTTTAACCTTTCGGACACTAGCTTGTATTTTTGGGCTTATTAAGCCGTGTAGACTCCTTGGTTTGCGGACACAATTCTAAGCTTTATATTTTTGGGCCTTTTATTTGGGCCGCGTTTTGTGGGCCCTCATATTGGGGCCCAACAAAGCTAACTTTTTCTATCTTTTCTTTTAAAATATGAAGTACCAAAGAAAATAACATTAGAAGGAGGTTAAAGCGTAATGTCAAAAGGAGTGCTCCGAAAATGACAGGGCCATATTATTAGAATATGTACAGTCGGGGTCACTTTCAGTATCAAAGATCTATATTATTAGAGGTAGCTTCTTCAAACAGTTCGGATTGTCCGCAAAGGCCAAAATGTTTGAAAAATTGATTGTCTAAAGTGTTGTGCTGACCTATAAGTGATCATGTTGTAAAAGAGTTCTAGTTTTCTGAGTATCTAATTGTCAATTTAGACTAAAATAGCCAAATCTATTAACTAAAGTCAAAGATATTCATATCAACCGACATGCCAAACCAATATAGACTAAAATACAAGGATTAAGGAGTTGTTTCATGCAAAAAAACAAAAAAAGAAATTCATAAAATTTTTACTAAGTTCACAATCACTGAGGGTGCCGATTTAAACCACGGAATTAGGAAGATTGGCTTCACACAAAGACCGCGTTCGTGATTACAGAAACCGGCACTATAACCCTTAAAAACTATCTAGACATGCCTAAGTGGGAAGTCTAAAGTTATATTCAGTTATAATCAATTGATCAATATGTGAAGTTTTCATCTCATGAGGTACAGGAACAATATTCAGGCCTGAGATTCTACTCTGAATGTTACTCATAGTAGTAATCCACTATGCATGATAGACTCGTTAATTCTATAAATATAAGAACCCTTAGCAAAAAAAGAAACATCTTCTGCTTTTCAAAGCATCCCCTACTTTAACTAGAGACACCTGTTTAAATGTAAATTTCGTAGCACTTAAACCTTTACAAGAAATTTTAGACCTTGTCATTCATAATATCTTCCCAAGGGTTTATGTAGTATGCCCTATTATTTTAGTTTACCGTATGCATAATCTTAATGAAAAATTTAAGAGCCTGTCTAATAATCTCTTGAATTAAATTTGTTTTTAAAGTGTGAATCAAAATTTACTAGAAATAAATAATGATCTAATGTTAAAATAATATTTTGTTATTTATGCGTTATGAATTCAAATTTTAAACGAATTTGGCTCAAATTATTCATCTAAATCTGATTCTGTTTACTGAGTTTGGATTCTGTATATCACAACTACGAATAAGAGGTCAGGTGGCGGCGAAAGGTTATCCCACCGTAAACACTTTGACACTCAAATTAGCAAACAGCCTTCGAATTAAAAAGGTGAAAGTAAAGAATGTAAGAAAATATAGATAGTGTTTGAGATGGGTGAGTGCTCTCGTTGAGACAGACTTTGTTGGCTCATGAGGAGCGTGGACTCCAAGCACTATGCTCGCTGGGAATGTAGTGGCAAAGAGATAGAGCGTTTGTAGTCTGAAAGCGTGTGAATTTTTCTGCAGAGAACTTTTGTGGGCAAACTAGAGCTTGTGAGCTTATTGTGGGCCCATGAATGTGTGCATTGGAGTGAGAATTTCATAACTTTTTATAGCCATAGAGCTGCAATGCCTTCATTATACAGAAAGGCTTGATTTCTGCGCTCTATTGGTCTCAATTCCTTTTATGGCGTGGAGCCTTTATGACAATAATTGGCATTGCTTTGATTGCTTTTCTTCTACATTCTGCAACCGTTAGGATTTACTGCAGACAGGAGGAGGGTTCTGACGCTTTTCTTCATGGATACGCTTTAAATCTGCTGATGACCGTTGTAATTGAGAATATAGAGAGCGCGAAATCAGAGGAGAGGACCGTTGCTAGTCACGGACGGTCACGTGGACCAAACTAGGCTTGACCTACTTGAGGTTAGGTATTCAGACAGTCAGCTAGACTTGCCATTGGTCAACGAAAACATTGACCGTCTTGAGAGTGAGTCATCCGTCCTATTCTTGGGTTTCTTCTGGCTCACTTAGCCTTTTGACCGGTCAATGGTAGGTGTTGACCATCCAAACGCAAATAGATGATTGTGAATCTGGGCCATTCCTCCTTAGGCTAGCTCATTACTGGCGTACCCTTCACTAGTCCCCCATATTGGTGGTCTAAAATTCTGGCCTCCAACATGTTTAAGATGGGTCGCAAGTTGTTGGGTTACTCGCTTGAGGTGACCTAGAAAAGGAATTGGCGAAGACTCTTGGCCAGTTGATCGTGAAGTCTTGATCCGGAGGACTGGCTTAGAGGATTATTGATTGGATTCGTTGACTGTCTCGGCCAAAATTTGAAGAACTGGCAAAAAAGAGCGTTGATCAAATTCGATGACCGTCTAGGCCAAAACTTGGAGAACTTGTTGAAGAAAGTGTTGACAGTATTCATCTAGGTCAAAATTTAAAGAACAACTGAAGGAAGTATTGACTGAATTTATTGACCGTCTGAGCCAAAATCTGGAGAACTTATGAGAAAAGTTGACCAGATTTGTTAATCGTCTAAACCAAAATTCAAAAAACTTCTAAGGATAAGTTGATCAAATTTGTTAACCGTCTTAGCCAAAATTTGGAGAACTATTGAGGAAGTGGGAGTTGAAATGATGCACCATCATGCCACCAGGCTGTCAGTCGAAGAGTTGGCCATGTGTCTATATGTAGTGAATTTACGATCCCAATAATTAATGCGCTAGACGATCTGATTTGACTGCACCTGTTCAGGAAGCAACACGTGTCAGCAATGATGGGCATATATTTTTGAAATGGTCTACCTTCTCCAGCGTTCATACTCTTTTAAATGGTCCGTCCATCACTTTTCAAATTTTTCATGCTTTCTTTCCGAAAATTTTTTAAGTGTTCTGCCATTTTCCTTCTTAAGTCCATTACCATGGCTCCTTCTGTAACCAAAATTGCTTTAGTCATTAAGACTAGTGAGGTAAGGAAACTGTATGTTAAGTACAACATCCCTACGTTGATCATCTTTAGGATGCCCGGCGAGGGAGACAAGGCGTGCTCTCCTCCTGAGGGCTGCATTGTTGTTTATGAGGCCCATTTGAGGAGTGGGCGGTACCTCCCAATTATTGATGAGTTGCTGGATATTCTGATTGCCCTCCAGATCCCCATAGCACAATTCCATGCCATTGAACGAAGTTGTAGTGAAAAGTGGTTAGTATTTTGCAAGCTTTCCACAGACAGCGCTAATAATGTGTCCACAATCCAAATCTTGAACAAATTCGGGTCAAGTTGTTCATTTGAATCCGGCTCTATCCATTGAGTCTGAATTCTATACACCACAACTGCGAATAAGAGGTCAGGTGACAGCGGGAGGTATCCCACCGCAAATACTCCAACACTCAAGTTAGCAAACAACTTTCGAATTAAGAAGGTGAAAGTAAAGAATACAAGAAAATATAAAGAGTGTTTGAGATGGGTGAGTACTCTCATTGAGAGAAGCTTTGTTGGTTCGTGAGGAACGTGGACTCCAAGTATTGTGTTTGCTGGGAACGTAGTTGCAATGAGAGAGAGCGTTTTTAATATGAAAGTGTGTGAGCTTTTTTGCAGAGATTTTTTATGGGCAAGCCAAAGCTTGTGAGCTTATTGTGGGCCCATGAATGCATGCCTTGGAGTGAGAACTCTATGACATTTTATAGCCGCAGAGTTACGATGCCTTCATTATACAGAAATGCTTGATTCCCGCGCTCTACTCGGCTTGTTGCCTTTTCTGGCGTGGAGCCTTTATGGTAGTAACGGGCGTTACCTTGATTATTTTTCTTCTACGTTCTGTAACTGTTAGGATTTACTATAGACAGGAGGAGGATTCTGGCGCTTTCTTTTAGGGATGCGCGTTAAATCTGTTGATAATTGTTGTAATTGAGATTGCCTTCTGTGGAGAGCACACAATCATGGGAGAGGACCGTTGCTGGTCGCGAACAGTTGCGTGGGCCAAATTGGGCTTGGTCCACTTGAGGCCTAGTCTTCAGACGGTCAGCTTGACTTGCCGTCGGTCAATGAAAACATTGACTATCTCGAGAGCAAGTCGTCCATCATACTCTTGGGCATCTTCTGGCTCACTTAGCCTTTCGTTCGGTCAACGGTGGGCGTTGATCGTCCAGGCGCAAATGGGCCGTTATAGATTTGGGTCGTTCATCTTTTTTGGACCAACTCATTACTGACATACCCATCAGTCGTTTTCATAAAAAAATTATTATCCCAGCACTCATTATTATATTGCCACCATTATGCCACCATTGCCACCAAGTAATCACCGCCACTACCACAATCACATGGCCACAACCATTTGCCACCACCATGAATACTCCCAATAGCCTCACTCTACCATCGCCACTGCTACCACTACCACTACTGCCACAAACCCTACTGGCACTTGCTATCACCAACAATGCCACCACCGCTGCCCGGTCTCCCCAGCAATTTGCTGTGTCTCCACCTTTGTCTCCCCAACACTTTGCCTTTGTTACCACCCTGTTGCCACTAATACACAATATGTTGGAATATGGTCACTCCCTTGATGAGAAGAGTTCAATCGGACGAGTTGGTGTGGCTGGTGATGCACTTGGACGAGTTCAACCGGCTGGTGACACAGATGTCAACCCTTGATGAGAAGATCAAGGAGGAAGACAAAGCGTTGATGTTGCTGGCATCCTTGCTAGCCTCGTATAATCATATCGTCATGACGTTGCTGTTCGGGAAGGACACGCTGAAGCTGGACGAAGTCATAGCTTCCCTGCTTATGAATGAGTCAAGGCGGAGGAAAAGTGGTGAGGCCTCAAGCTCTCAGTCAAAACATATTATGGTGACCAGCAGTCGGGGACGAGTAAAATCAAGGGAACGAGGCGGAGGTGGCAAAGAGAATAGGAGCAACAGCCGGAACAAGATTGAAGGAAGGAGTTGCTTCTTTTGTGGCATGAAAGGCCACATAAAGAGGGATTGTCCACAGAGAAGGCGGGACAAGGAGGGCAGAAGCAATTGTCAGGAGAAAAGGGATCAGGCTGATGATCCAGAGACCATTGCTTTCTGTGGAAACCTCCTGGTGGTCCACACAGGGGAAGCACGGAGCCGCACATGCCAGAAGATGAGTTGGGTGATGGACAGTGGGGCCTCACACCATGCGACACCGAGAAAGTCCCACTTCACAAGTTACACGCCCGTTGGCCACGGGGTGTTGAAGATGGGTAACGGTGGCTCGTCTAGGGTTGTTGGCATTGGGGATGTTTGCTTGAGAATAAGCAACGGAAACAAGCTCGTACTGGAAGGCGTGCTACATGCCCTAAATCTGAGGTTGAATGTGATTTCAACCGGGAAGCTTGATGAGAAATGCTTCAAGACGACATTTGGGGACAGCCAGTGGAAGCTCACCAAAGGTGCCTCAGTGATGGCAAGGGGAAGCAGGACATCAGGGTGGTATTTAATGAAGGCCTGCTCTACCAAAGGAAATGCCAAGGTGACCAAACGGGGCAATGGTCAAGGTGTCAGGAGAGGACGGCCAAGGTGGAGTGCAAGGGAGAATGACATGTCCGTAGTGAAAGAGTTGAAAGGGAGTGGGATTGCTCCAAACTCAGTGGGGCAGAGGAAGGTGTTATTCAGGCTTGTGGAGGCCAACGTCGATATCCCAGTTGAGGGGAAGCTACCAGAAGGCAGGCGATGACAGTCGCTGGGTAAAGGCGAAGGTATCCTCCACAAGGTCGTAAGGAAAAGTTTGTTGGAATATGGTCACTCCCTTGTGGGTGATTCAACAAACTAGTTTGTCATCGGGGTGCCTTAGCCGGTCAACATACGTTGACCGGCTGAAAGGCAAAGATGGTCAATGGTGATTGACCAGCAGATTGGCTATGGAGAACGGTCAAGTTCTCCGGTAGCAGCTGAAGACGATCAACAGAAGGTTGACCAGATCTGGTCAACAGAAGGTTGACCGGCTAAGGTTCGAAAGGAAATCAGGAGAGGATTTCCTGATAGTATTTTTGGAGTAGAAAATACTGGAGTGCCTTGGGTTACCGGTCAACATGTTGACCAGATGAAAAGGAAGAACTTACCAGTTGGTATTACTGGTATGGAATCAACCAAGGAACACCTGAAGGCTCCTGTGATAGCCAATGAGCGCAGACGGCCAAGGGACTTGACTGCAGCAACGACTCTGGACGTCGTGGACAGCTGGAAACAAATTACTGGACAGCAGAGCAGGTGGCAGACCTGCTGCGCATGCCCTGTCTGTGTGCAGGAGGCAGGTTACAGAGTTGGTGGATAAAGCTGCTGGCAGGTTGCAGAGTAGGTGGTAGACATTTGACCACACTCATCCTGCCTATTGGTTGAAGGCTTCTGGGCAGACCACCATATATATGCATGCTGGGCATGCAGGAGATGGGGTGAGTAGAAGGCTGTGTGTGTGAGAGTGAAAGAAATCATCCAAGCACGGTAAAGTGCAAGGAGGGAAATTTCAAGTGGTGAAGGAATAAGAGAGGAGTGCACCACCAGTGAGAAGGTGAAGAAAGAAAAACATAGAGTAAAATAGTGAAGTGTTTTCCGTTTACTCCGGTGAGATTTTTCTTTGTTATTCTTGGGTGTATAGCGGATACTCCATCTTGGAGGTTTGTAACATATTTTCACATTGTGGATTTGCTGGTTACTCTACTCCCGTGGTTTTCCCTTGGTTCATAAGGGTTTCTATATAAAACGACATGTGCTTCTTCTTTCTCTTTTCCTTCACTGTGTGACATTTTGTCCGGCGAAAAGCCAACACAACATACTATTAGATTAATGGGAGATAAATTATTATTTTGTTTGAAATTATTATTCCTTGAGAATTGAAAATAAACAAATTGATAAAAATGTGAGTCTTTTTTATTATTTGTCAACTAAAAAACACGAATTATAACTTTTATTATTTTCCCTGGAATTCTAATTTCACTCTAGTAATGAGAGGTTTGAAATTGTTTATTATTTTCCAAATATATTGTTAGATTAAATGAAGTGATGGAATTTAATTTATGTAAGTAATCATATCTAGTGGGATTTATGATAGTGTTGTATAATATTATCGTATAAACAGAGAATAAAGAAATTAAAAGAGGAAATATTAATTAATTAAATTACCATCTTCGATTTTCTGTTCTGAGCTTAAACTATGACTTATTGTGACATTTAAAATTTAACGAGAGTCAAAAGGTTTAATTTGTTGAATTTTCTTCATAAATTCAGCTAATAGTTTTTTAACTGAAGAGCTAATTGGATTTTTATGGAAGTAAATTTTGACAGAAATGATATGTTATTGGGCTATTTTATTGTAAAATAAAATATTTTAGTTGTAGCACATTTATAATTTCTTATACAACTTTTTTAAAATTAAAATGCATTCATTTAATTTAATAAATTTGATTTATAGAAGTCAAAATAATAAAATATTTTTTTAAAAATATTTTGTAGATATAAGTTTATGTTTGATGAGTAAATCAAATATAGATAATTGTCTGAATAGATTCGGTTGAATTTTTGAACATTTAAATCCAAATTCTGGATATCATGATATTTAATGCGAGGACAAAAGCTATAAAACTAATTATCTGAAATATTTTTTGGCTCTGAAGTCAGAAATTTTTCTTTGAGATGAAAAAAATTAAGAGTTGAGGAAAAGAGAGAGAGAGTGGAGAATTAAAGGGTTTTGTTTCGAGATTTTTTAGATTTACAAGTATATAGAAGGTTAGCGTTCTCTACTTGCTTTTCTAGTAAATTTTCTCATTTTTCCCCTATTTAGCAAAAAATAGCTGTATTTATAACTTTGTTATGAATTAGTGTATTCTTTCTAAAGAGATATAATTGTGTATCAATTGATGAATTATGTTAGTTAGAGACTGAATAGTCTAACAATTATATGAGTTCTAAATTTAACGTCTGCCTATTGGATGCATTAACTTTTTACTTGACTCGACTATTCATCTCTTGATTGGTGTAACCATTTATTAAACTTAATTATTTAGATTTATTAACTGACTAATTATTTGGTACCTCAATCTTTTATATTATTAATAGTTTAGTCATTCGACTATTCAGTAGTTTGGTCATTCAGTCAGATTCTTTTTTGATCAGTGTCCAATAACATGCCTAATCCATCTTTCTTCATGGATTTTGTCAGCAAGTCTTATAAATCAACGAGTTATATTGGTTTTATTTTAAATTGTATCCAACAATAACTCCTATGTTTAAATGTTGAAT
>JAOVVI020015888.1:0-11051 GCA_028571085.2 Nepenthes alata
TTTTTAGACATAAAACAGTGAATTAAAGGAAAGAAAATTGCTATTGAGTATATTAACATTGAATTGATAATCGCTAATCCTTTAATAAAAGGTATGCCACCATTGAGGTTCAAAGATCTTGTAATTAAAATGGGACTAAATTCTATTATGTGATTTTTATTGTATAGATAATGATATTTAATAAAATTTCTATTTGTTTGTGATATTTAAAATTTTTATATACACATTAGTTGATTTTTGATAATATCTTTAATTATTATACAAAGAATAAATATAAGGTTTATTCATAAAATAACGTTATAATATTCGGATATATTTTCAGAAATATAATATATTGTAATACATAGATGATACTACTCATTAATAGAGAATATATCGCTATGATTCATATATTTATTTCTTAAAATTGAGAATTGATAGGTTTGATTATCATATCAAGTAAAACATGGACCAAGTGAGAGAATATTAATAATTTAATTTCATTCTGCTTTGAAATTGAAGTATTAGTGGCCAACTTAATTGCTGATAACTCTCAATTATTGTTCTCCATTAATCTCCATCAATTCTCATTTGTAACGCCAAAAATAAGATAGTTGATGAAATTATCTTATATAAGTAAAATTGGTTTTGTCCCTGGACATCTTCTTCTCAGCATTACATCATCAATTGAGAGAAGGCGTGCTTGGAAGCTGCAAAGCCGAGCCAGCAAGGAAAATGGCGGGAGGTGAGTTAGTCATCCCTCATTCTACAATTGTAGTTGTTTATGCCATTTAAATTGTTTACATGGCCAACTCCATTTTTTTTTGAAGTGGCAATTTAACTATATTTCTTTTGAAATATCATAGGGTAAGGTAACCATACACCAAATAGAATTTTAGAGTAGATCAGAGAACATAAAATCACGGCACCACCCAACCTTTTGAGTGTGAATATAGAATTCAACCAAATATCCAGCTATGTTAATTGAGCCCTGAACAAATAAACTCACCCGAGCTTTTGATTATGGTGGCCAACTTACTGAAAAATCCTACAGGGTCAACAAAGTTGTATAGAATCAATCCGCTCGACTAGATAGCCAATGGCTAAGCCCAAGGCATAAAATGGGTATAAGATTAGTCAAAGAAATTGAGCATATGATAATTTATTTTTTTATAATTGTGGATATTGTAGAATAGTTATGTATTATTCTATAATTATAGTTTATTATTGTTTATGTAAATTGGATAATATTGTATTAAACAAGTAATTTTATGGAATTAAAGTAAAAACTAATTTAACTATTTTTTGCCTTTTAAAATCAGAAGATTGTCTACAAAAACACAAAAAAAGATGCATTTTTATCAAGCAATAAATAATTTTCAAAAGACTTTAGAATAGATTATAGGAAAAACCAAAATTTGGGGTATTTCTTAAGATCATGAGCCATGCATCTTACTATCAAATAAACATTATATTGCAACTATATGATTTATTTTTCATTAAAATTGATCAATGTTACAAAAAGGATATTATGTTAATAATTTACATTACTTGATTTGCTCGGATTTGATAGTTTTGTCTACCTTAGTTTCTATTTAATGTAATAATTTTATTACAGTTTTACTCATCACTTTTTCATAATTATAAAATTGAATAAAAAAAGGAATACTAAAAAGCCTCTAGTCTGAAGATTTCAACTCCATAGTCATAATAATTGCATGTTATTTTGGAAACTGAAAATGTAGAGTTCTTGTGTTATTTTTCACAAAGACTCACCAGATTGTTAGAGAACCCATTTGGAAACCAAATGGTTAGATAATTAATTAAATTAGATAATCAATTCTGACGAATGACTATATAAATCGAGATATGAATAGTCGAATTTAACAAGTAGTTAATGTAATCAAGGGCAAACATTAGCTTAGAATATATAATATGGTTGGTTTATTTAGTTTTCATTTAGAGTAATTAATTAAAATAATAAATAATTATTTCTCTTTAGAAGATAGTCACGAGATGGCAGCAAAATTATATATTAACATACTTCTCCTAAAACAAGGTAAAAGGAGGGTGGAGCAATCTAAAAAAATATAAGTACAAAGTTTTAATCATCTAAATATTTACGGATCTCATAAATTGCAGAGTTAAACCCTCTAAATTCCAACTCTCTTTTATCTTCAATTATCTCATTATTCTCTAATTTCATTTGATCTTGATAATCTGAAATATTAGTAAACATGTTTAAGTGAGTCCAACACTTTACAAAACATATATAAATTTAATATATGTTGATACATCAAATGAATATGCTGGAGATAATAGTTATAATCAAAATCTAAAATATCGATAAAATCAAACATTCAATAAAGTATAAAAAAATAGTAAATGAATATAAGAACACTGGATACACAAAAACCGTATAAATGCATAAAACATGATAAATTCATCCAAATATTAAGGAATATAAAATATAAAAAATCATGATCGAATGAGAATAGGAAATATATTAAAGTCTTAAAAACATTTGAGAACCATAAATAAGTGATGACCTTACAAATAATGATCAAATATCAAAATTTAGGATATAATTATTTTCATATAGCAAAGGCTATACACAGCAATTAATGACTTATTGGTGTGCCAATTTCATAGTATTTTATGTAGTCAGGGTTAATTATTACTTTTTTAACTCATAGATAATATATTAGATCTTCGATTAGCAAATAATATATTATAGTATATCCGAATATATTTTATTGATTCTCTACAATGATTTTTACTTAATCAAAACTAAAAACTATATATCAATATATAAATTTATGAATAATTTCCCAAAGCTAGAAAAATAAATTTCTTTTATCAAAATTAAAGTAAAGTTTTCATAATTTTATTAACAATTAAAAGACATACAAGAATATATGTACAATAATTTAAGTATTCCAGTGTGACATATAAGCTTTCAAATACTTCATAAAATCAAAATCAATTGACATGCATGTAAGATATAAACAAAAAAAAGTAAGGAAATGTTACATTGATGAATATTTAAATAAAAAATGTATAGAAAAATTTAAAAATATTCAATAATAAAAAAAATAGATTTAGATATACTTATCTTTATTTAAAATTTATCAAAGATACACTTGGATTTTCTTAAAATCAAATTGAATTCACTTTCTCATTGCTTATTTATTTTTCTTCTTTTCTTTATCTTTTTTTTCTCAAAACTTGGCAGAAAATGAATTGAAATTGATTAGAGAGCATGTTTATAATAAATTGAATGAGCTCCACCTAAGCATATCTCAAGTGTGGCTATTCTATCTAAGATGCACTCATATATGAGTTAGGTGCATGTCAGGCACTACGTACCCCTAATTCACTTTGGTCCAATATTTATTTATTTTTTGTCCGAATTTACAAATAACGTTAACAATTTATTAATTTATTTAAATTTAGCATCATCAAAATAAATATTAGAATTTTTACTTTACACATTGGGAGGTTCTCTTTGGAGATATTTTACGGAGATTTTGCTCTCTTTGGATGTATTAAAAATTTCAAGAGTATGACTTCGGTATGTGGATTCAAGTTTGATTCGACTGTATGATATGATGAACTCGTTTGATTTGAGTTCTACCGCAATACAACTCCATATTTAGCTTAGCCCAAGTCCCTTTGCAATGCCCATCATCCTCTTCTACTGATTTTATTGTGTAATGCCTACCTTAGTTTCAGCTAAGGTACTTAGATGACATTCCTCTCATTTTTGAATCCAAAATGATTATTTTTAAAGAATTAAAACTTTATACCTATATTTTTTTTCATATTATTTCTTCTTCTTTTTTCCAAGCTTTCAAGAGAAGTGAGAAAATTTATAACTTTGTAACCAACTTGTGATCATATTCTAAAGATGAATAATTATTCATTATTTGAGCAATTATATTGATTAGAAAATGAATAGCCCGACCATTTTATGTACTTAGAGTTAATACTTATTGTTGATTATATTAATTGCTTGTTAGATTAGACCATTTATATTTTGAATCATATAGTCATTTGTCAGAATTAATAATTCAGTTTAATTAATTATCTAGTTATTTGATACCTTGATTTTTAGTATCTCTAACCGTCTAACTGTTCGGCTATCAATAATTTGGTTGGTTGCTTAATTAATTTTTTTCTGATTAGAGCCTAACAATTCGGTTGATTTATTTCTTTTTATGGCTTTACTATTTATGAGCCTCACATTTTAATAAGTTAAGTTGACCTAATTTTAAGAGGTACCCAATAGAGACGCCCCTAAAATCAATCTTATTCATCCAATTCACTAGCAGCAAACTCAAGCTACATAATGGATTTGTCATTGGAAGGGTTTTCAAAGACTCTAAAATAATGACGGAAAGATAAGGATAAGTCATTTTTAAAAAAAAAATGGCTAATGGCGTTGGTTGTCAAAAAAGAAGAATATTTTAAACGTGTCACTCCTTACAAAAAAGGCTAAAGAAGATAAAAGGTCTTATGACATCAGAAAAAGGTAATAATTGAAAAGTGATATTGGCCGAAAATACCCTGACCGAACAAAGTTTGCAGTCTAGGAACCCATTAGAGGAAACATGAGTTACTGTTTTGTGAAGCATAAATTTTACAAAATTTTTTTTTAAAAAAAAATTAATACTTATTTTATAAAATAAAAGTCAAACAAAATTCATAAAATAGCAACTTTGTGGAGCAAGGTCCCCCAGAGCCATTAGAGGGGGCCATTGCCGTGTGAGGGGCACTCTTCATACTATTAGAGTCATTTTTATAATTGATATATTTCATAACCATATATGATCTTGTGTTAATATCAGGTTGTATTTCATCAAAGTGCTGCATTAACATATGTCTGTTATTGTCCGTTCCAACATTCAGGGATTCCACGCTCTCCACCTGCTTGAACCCAAAATCTCGAAGTCCTGCGCTCTTTGTGAGCTCTCTACCCGCTCGATCACAAAAACCCGAAGCCCTACGCTCACCGTGAGCTCATCACGAGCTCGAGCGCAAAATCCTGAAAGACCCTACTCGCTACTCGCCGCCTTCTCACTCTTGCGCCAACGTAACGGGTAAGTTTTTTAAAGATATTTTTCGAGCCATATATATATATATGCCTTCATTCTTTTACCCTAACTTTTGATAGAGTATTTTGGCACACCTCTCCTTGAGAAACATTCAGCTTTTACTTTCCAATCTCATTACAATTGAGAAAATCAATCCTTTTATCATTGTGCTTCATGTACTAACAAGTTTTCTCAATAACTTTTCTTTACTGATCCATTAGTGCTGCTCTTCTACCTTCGTTAGTGATGTTGGTACGTTGAAGAAGGAGACCTGATCATGCTCACGACTTCAAGTGGTTTAAAGAGGTAAGATTGATGTGAAAATCGAAAGGTATCTGGTTTCATTGTCACGGGCAAATCTAAGAAGTTTCTTGATAGGATCACAGGATGGGAATAAGTTGGCTAGATTAACATGTCGTTACCACCTAATCTGTAAGTTAATTTTTATAGTACATTTCTTCCATGACCGTTGAAACCCGAAGAATTTTTTTCGATTACTATGGGTATTGAGTTTTTCCTTCGTTATCAAAAAAATTGTATCTTTTTATTATTGTTTATCATTATATATATTATATATGCTTATTATTATTGTTAACATTTAGAAATAAATATTTATTACGTGTATTGAATATTTAATTTTTTACTACTTTCGCTATTATTATGCGGGATCGAAACATTGCTGCATAATTTACGATGAAAAGTCTTTTTTCAATTGGTATCAGAGATTCACCTCGATCCACGACCCCGATCTAGATGTAAACTAGTCAATTCTTGTCCGTTCCTCCCTATTTTAATGGGAGCAATTATGTGTACTGAAAAGTACGTATAAGAGTATTTTTAAAATCAATGGATGAGTAAGTTTGGGTTAGTACCCAAATTGGGTGGACTCCACCCGCAAGTTTCACCAGTGACGAACCAAAAGTTTTATCTTTGTAGACTAAAGAGAAACTTGATACATATAATTGGAATAGTAAGAGATTATATGCTATTTTTATGGCCCTTTTTAAAAAAAAATTTGAACGTATTTCTATGTGTAAGAAATCAAAAGAAGTTTGAGATAGTCTTGAAATTACTCATGAATGAACAAAACTAGTTAAAAATTTAAAATTATAAATGCTCACCATTAAGTTTGAAAAAATACGAATGAAAGATAACGAGGCATTTGATAAATTTTATGCAAAACTAAATGATATTGTAAACTCTACATTCAATTTAGGAGAACGTATTCCGAAAATAAAATTGTCAAAAAAGTTTTACAATCTTTGCCTGAACTTTTTAGACCAAAAGTTACTACCATTGGAGAAAGTAAAGATCTAGATAAATTAAAAATAGAAGAACTTGTAGGGTTCCTTTAAACTTATAAGCACATTATTCCTCAATACAAAAGAAACAAATCAATTATCCTGAAAACAGTAAAGGAAGAGAAAGATCGTTACTCGGATGATGAGTCTTGTAGTAATGAGGATTTTGCACTATTCGTAAAAAATTTTAAGAAATTTTTTAAAAATAAGAACAACAAACGATCCTTGAAAAGAATTGATCTATCTCACACTTCAATAAAAAAGGATAAAAAGAAAACTAAATATTTTTTTAAAAAAATTTAAGGAATCAAATGCCATGAATGCCACGGCTTCAATCATATCCGGTCTGAGTGCCCAGATTTTAAGCACCAAAAAGGAAAATCTTTTAATGTATCTCTAACGGATGATGAAGATGATGCAAACCATGATAAAAAAAATCTTCAAAGATGATGAAGTAAATTATTTGGTATTCAAGATATCTATAATTAGTGGTGACGAAGCTACCAGTGCACCTCTCGAACAATCAGATTCTTCTCATGAAGAATCTGATAGCGATTTTGATAGATTTCAAGAAACATATGATAAATGTTTAGAAAATACTTGAAAATAAAGAAAATAAATAAAAATTTAAATAATAAACTCATCGACTTAGAAAGAGAAAAGGATGAAATTATAACAAAATTGAAGGATGCCACTATTGCTCGTCATGATCTGGAAGTAAAAAATAACTTCTTAATCGCTAAAATTAAGTCTCTAGAAGTGAAATTTAAGAATACTAAGAACGATCTGAAAAAATTCTTAAGTGGAACTCAAAAATTTGATCATATGTTGAGGATTGAAAAATTTGCTGGAAATAAAAAGGATTTGAGGTATGTTGAGAAAATCTTCCAACATGGTCCACAACCTAAAACTATTTTTATTCTCGCCACACAAATTTCACTCAAAAATACTAACACACCCAAAATCATTAAAACCGTGCCTCAACATGTGGAGAAAAGATTTGACTCAAATCATTTGTCTAATCTACATAATCAAAATGTCACGAATAAACCCTCAAAAATTTACAAGTCATCTACCAATTTTAATCAAAAATCTATGAACGGTTCTCCCATACCTAAGTTTGTGCCTACCTGTCATACGTGGAAAAAAGTTGGTCACATTCATCCTCGATACTATACCATGAATCTTCTACATAACCAAAGATAATGGCTAAAAATGAATAAACTTATTGATTACATTAAAAAATTGAATAAATAAGTAAAAATTCTAAATCAAAAAGTAAAGTCGGGGAGAAAAATCTGGGTAAAAAAGTGAGCTGAAAAACTCTTCAAAAACATATCCTTGCCATCTTGCTCATATTGCCTTAAAAGCTCAAAATCAGTCTCTGTGGTATTTGGATAGTGGATACCCTAGATACATGTGTGAAAATAAAGCCATATTCTCCTCAATGTCCGACCATCTTAATGGTACGGTCGTCTTTGGTGATGGCACAAGAGCCCCTATTCTTGGCCGATGTCTGATCTGTATATCTGGACTCTCAAAACCTTATGATGTCTTGTATATCTCAGGGTTGAAATCTAACCTCCTGAGCATTAGTAAATTTTGTGATGACAACTTTGAGATCCAATTTTTTCAAGATAAGTACTCCATTTATGATACAAATGGCTCGATTGTTTTAGAGGGTAAGAGAACTCTTAAAAATCTTTATGGTATCAATCCAAACAACATTCTTGAATGCAACTCTGCTAAAATTGACACCATAGAATTATGGTATCAACGCCTTGGCCGCTTAAATTTTAAACGCCTATCAAGAATTTTGAAGAAAATCTATATTGAACGGCTTCCTAAACTGTCAAATATAAAATATTATGTGTATGGTTCTTGTTAATTATGAAAATAAATTAGAACAAATCACTCATTTCATAGTAACATCCACACATTCCGACCTTTTAAGTTAATTCATATGGATCTTATGGGGCCTTTTAGAGCTTAAAGTCTAGGTGAAAAAAATATATTTTAGTAGTTGTTGATGATTACTCTAGGTATTCTTGGATAGATCTTATTTGAGAAGAATCTGACACGTTTGACCATGTAAAAATCTTATGTAAAAAACTCACTAATAAAAAAGGAACTTCTATCGTTAGAATTTGCAGTGACTATGGTAATGAGTTTGAAAATTCTAATTTTGAAATATTTTATAATGCTGAAGGAATTCACCATGAATTCTCTTCCCCTATCGCCCCACAACAAAACAGGATTGTTGAACGCAAAAATCGGGTTATTCAAGAAATGGCCGGAACCATGATACAATATAAGAATATTACAATGCACTTTTGGGGTGAGGCTGTAAGTACGGCTTGTCACATAATCAATTGGGTCTACCTAAAATTCGGGACAGAAATAATCCCTAATGAACTTTAGAAAGGAAAGAAACCCAATGTTAAGTATTTTTATATTTTTGATAAACAACGCTTTATTTTACGTAATAGGAAAAACTTAGATAAGTTCGACTCAAAAAGTAATGAAGGAATATTTTTGGGATATTTCCTAACTAGTCGAGCCTATCGAGTCTTCAATTTACGCACTCAAGCGGTTATGAAATCCATAAATATTGTTGCGAATAACATCCCTCATGAGTATCCTGAAAGCGCTGACTATTCCAATAAAGAGGATGATCATGACGACTCTTCACCCAACTTATCATTTTTCAATATTGAGCAAGTAACTCCTACCACCATTCCTACAAAGATACCTTCTGTCAGAGTTAATTTCAATTATCCAAAGGACCTTATGTTAGGCGATGTTATTGAATGTATGAGGCTGTGCCGCCGTATTCTAAATTAGCTTACTTATACCTATTATATCTCTCATATCGAACCAAAAAGGATGGAAAAGGCCTTATCCGATGAGTACTGGACAATTGCTATGCATGAGGAATTAAATCAACTTGTGAGGAATGATGTATGGTCATTCGTTTCCCATCCTACACATACAAATATCATCAGGACCAAGTAGATATTCAAAAATAAAACTGACGAAAATAGAAATATCACCCGAAATAAAGCTTGCGTTATTGTTCAAAGATATACTCAAGTGGAAGGCATTGACTATGACGAGGCTTTTGTCCCTGTGACCCATCTTGAGTCTATCTGTATTCTTCTATCTATTGCGTGTACCATGGGATTTAAATTGTATCGAATGGATGTAAAAAATACATTCTTAAATGGTTTCATTCAAGAGGAAGTCTATGTGAAACAATAAAAGGGGTTTGTAAATTCTGCATTTTCGGACCATGTGTACAAGTTAAAAAAAGGCTCTATAAAGACTTAAGCAAGCTCCCAGAGCTTGATACAAGCGTCTCACATCGTACTTTTGTGATCATGATTTTGTTTGGGACAGTGTTGATAAAATTTTATTTGTCTAAATAACCGAAAAATGTATGTTGGTAGCCCAAGTTTATATTAATGACATCATTTTTGGCGCTACCATAGACTCTCATGCTCATTCCTTTGTAGACTGTATAGCTTTGGAATTCAAAATAAGTATAGTCGGAGAACTTACATACTTCCTTGGCTTACAAATTCGGCAACTCTCTCACAATACCTTTATTTTCCAAGCCAAATATGCCAAGAATCTTACTAAACACTTCAATCTTGATAACTCCAAACATACCCAATCACCCATGAGCACTTCCTCAAAATTGGATCGTGATCTTGCGAGTAAGAGTGTCGATCTAACTCTTTATAGAAGTATAATCGGTAGTATCCTGTATTTGAGTGCTAGCCGACCTAACGTTGCATTTACTGTGGGTATCTACACCCAATATCAATCCGATCCAAAAGAATCACATTTAAGTGCTGTTAAGTGTATTATTCGCTATATCAATGGGACTTCTGATTATGAGATTTTCTTCTCTAATGACTCAAATTTTGCCTTGGCCGGATACTCTAATACCGATTGAGCTGAAAATATTGTTAATCGAAAGAGTACCTCTAGTGGATATTTTTATGTCGGTTCCAACCTAGTGACGTGGATGAGTTAGAAATAAAATTTCATCTCATTATCTACAACCAAAGTTGAATACATTACCGCAGGAAGTTGTTACACACAACTCCTATGGATGAAGCAAATGCTTCTTGATTACGGTATTATCCAAGATATTATATTGATTTATTGTGATAATACTAGTGCTATAAATATTTCTGAAAATTCAGTCCAATACTCCCGCACCAAATATATCGATATTCGGTATCATTTCATTTGTGAGCTCGTAAAAACTCACATCATATCACTTGAACATACTCCAACCGACAATCAATTGGCTGACATCGTTACAAAACTCTTAGATAGTGTGTGTTTTGAATTTTTGAGAACAACCATCGGTGTGTGTTCGCCACCCGACGAATGACGGATAAATTCTTTCTCAAAAAGGGGAGAAAGTGAAATTTTTTTTGGGATGCATTTTTCATTAAGAGAGAAAATATTTTTTTTTGTGAATTTTTGTCATATTTGTTTTTCACCACACATAAAACCCACTACAAACAAACAAACAAACAAACAAAAGGGGTGCACTGTGACGTCCCGACTTTTACCCACTAATAAAAGCCGTCGTCAAAATCAAACATTCTTGCTAATGAATAAATTATGAAAGGATAAACAGATGGACATAAAAATT
>JAOVVI020015889.1:0-11051 GCA_028571085.2 Nepenthes alata
TGTTTCATATACAAAATTAGCTAAATCTCAACCCCGAGTCTTGCATGCAATATCAGCTGTCTATCACACTTTTATGGTTTACTCTGTCTCGTCGGACATCAATGTGTTTTCATTTGAAAGACATATAGCAAGAGTGAGCATACAACCCAACAAATAAAATCATACATCACTAATTAAAATAATTTACAGGAAAGACAGTAATTGGGCAGGGAAATCATATAACTTGAATAAAGGAAGCATGCGAGGAGATGGAACATCTGGAATCATTTAGTTCGCATGTTTGTTCTGGTTATGTTCATTCATTTTCATTACTTTTATCAATTTTTGTAGACCCGGGCTAGTAGGTCGTACTAACCAACGATATGAGAGGACGAGGAAAGGAATGTGTTTGCCACACATTCTAAAGCTGGCTACATTTTAGGTCTGCAACACTCGACCATCGGCTACAATTTAGGCCAGCAGCACTCGGCCATCTCAATCGCCCTATATCCCCCGGGGACCAAGACAATCCTCATTTCTTCACAGTAGCATCCTAAAGCGTACCCTGAATATCACCCACCCCTAGGAGCGGTCGGAGTATTCCTTGGGTTTGCACTGTGATGTACATGGTAAGCTAGATGGTACTACCCCTATGATCTATGGTCCTAATTTCAAGATTATCCTTAATCCTTTGAAGGAAAATCCACCATTTGCCATATACATTTTATAATTGAAAAATCACATTCCCATCACATATCTCCATCTAGGAGACAAAATCCATCACATTACACTCTGTGGATTCCCTTCTATTTACTTTGTTCGGTTCCATTCTTTCATTTGGAGCTTAAATCTTTCAGCCATTAAATTCAACTCACATGAGAGTTTGGTTATACTTACCTCCATTGGTCATACACCACATCAGAAGCCTCCGGGACGCATCCCCTTGCTTCCAGTGCACAATTATACATTTTTAGAGCTTATAATTTGCCACAAATATTTAGTCGTAAGTTTCATCACAATTGAAGAGAGTTAAAGCATGCACATTTACCTTTCAATTTCGGGTGAACAGTGTCAGGCCATTTTTAGAGGGCCCAGATGCCGCGAACGGGTCGACTCTTGTGGAATCGGACGTCCGATTAACATATACTTACATTTGGAATGCGGGGATTCACATTTGGGATGTGTGAGATCGATTACGCGGCCGATATATATACACATTTGGGACATGGGGATTCACATTTTAAAGTCATTTCAACATTTTATGAAGGTTTTTACATGCAATTTCCCCCTTTTATCTCGGGTGAACAGTACGCCCATTTAGAGGGCCCCGGATGCCGCGAACGGGTCAAAACGTGCGAGATCGATTACGCGGCCAATATATATACACATTTAGGACGTGGGGATTCACATTTTGGGGTCAATTTAACGAAATGAGGTGCGAAAATGAAAAACCCCCAATTCCCGTAGGTTAGGGTTTGGCGGTACTCCACCGGTCGGAGCAGTGAGTAAATCGGATAATAGATTACACAATCCTTGTTCTCAAGTCACGGGTATCACATGTTCCATGGTTTGGGTGAGTATCTAGACGAAAATACCCGATGATAACCAAAAAACATCGAAAGTGGAAATTTAGTGACTATGAGAACACTTTCCTCGATGAGTGCTATCACTTTTATAACTGGCTCCCGGACAGATACGCACTCTACACCTCGATCTCCTCCTTTCTCTCTCTAAAATTGATGCTCTTCCTCTCTCCTCCTCTCCAAAACCTTCTAAAAATGAGGAAAATCAAAGAAATGCAAAGCAGGTCATTTTTTTACCCGTCGGGGCGCTGGAGCGCCGGACGAGCGAGCGACGAGTGCGGCCTCACTGCCGGCATGCTCTCAAGCACGTACAGGCACTCAGCGGGTGGGGGAGCTACTGGTTTTTGGTGTTTGAGCTCAGCTCGAGCGTGTAGCAGGCGCAGCCTACTGCTTGTGCCACTACTTTTTGCGCTCGAGCCTGCGTTCGAGCGCACAACAGGCACGATCTGCTGGCAGCGCTTCAACAGTTCACAACCTGATTTTCTTTCCGATACGCATACACATTCATTCAATAAGTCTAGTATTTATTATTATCACGTTGATTTTCTCGTATTTATTATATTTTTAGACCCAAAACCTCACAAGTACTGTATCTATCCTTTCAGACATTCAATCAATTATTACTCATCCATAGTAAGCCTCAAAAGGGCCGTCCATATGTTCGACTGATAGTGCTTACCCCCAAATGACCTCGATTAATGACAATTTAGTCATCCCAAAACCGCTAACCTCAAAAGATTTCATATCAGATTTCCCAAATCAAACATTATAACCTTTGGCTATGTTCTCGTAAGCTTCTAGGCTCTGCCATCCTCAATTCCTCCATCTAACATTTCAACTTTCAAAACAAAGCAACTCGGTTAGATTTCAATTAGGCCCTAATATCAACTAGGACACGAAACTTCCTAGACTCAACGTCATGATCCTGATCAGTACTAGCTTACTTTACTAAACTAAAATGATTGTGTCTAATTAATGTTACTCATATCCTTGCCCAACTTGTGCTAGCTAGAACACCTAGGATTTTCTGACCTAGCTTATTCAGTCTATGTCTATCCGTACCTATTCCCACAAAAAATCAGTATAGAAATTCAAGATTATGCTTCCGCTTTTTGATCGATCAATTCCTAAAGTATATTATTTCTCTAATACTATTTGTGACGGAACAGATTTTTTTTGTCCTCAATTAATTTTGTCAAGAACAGAAATAGAAACCTAAGCCCAATTAACTACTTAAAGTATTTAAGGAGAAACGGACAGAGTTTTTCCTAAAATTGGGCTAAACAAAAATTACAAAACCTGCTTAAGCGCTACAGACATACTGTATAACCTCATAGACCTATCAACAAACAATCTCATCACCAACACAGGATCACAGGTGTCGTATAACTCTCTACGACTTATAATTCACGTTTTCTATCCACTATATTAACAATTCAGAAGTGAGATGCCATCTAGGACCTGTACAGAACATCAAGAAAATATATAGCTGAAGAATCTATATCCAAGATATAATACGTGCAAGCATAAATACAGTTCTAACAGTTTACAGGACATGCTACAGTCATTTATACATAATTCCATCCACAATTCAGATATTTACAATTATAACTATTAAAATCACCCAGGTCATTACTCCAAGGTAATCTTCAAGGCTTCACCGAGGCACCAAATTTTCCTTGCTAAACTCTAGCTACACCAGATCCTCCAGTGTCTTCTCTATATCCTTATCTGAAGGGAAGAAAAATAGTAAAATAGTGAGCCAAAGCCCAGTAAGGTACATACAGGCATGCAGTAAAACTTCTATGCAGAATATAATGCAGTAGAATAGGTACATACACAGATTCAAGCCTAAATGCTATAAAACAGTTCTTTACAGAAAACTATGGCAGAACATAATTGCAAAAGATTCCAGAACTATCAGGAAACGAAAATAGGTATGCACTTGCAAGAAAGACATAATTTGAATGAGATCAAACCTAAAAAAATAGAAATTGGTAAATAGGCTTCAGAAAGCAGAATTCAGTCTCAATTATACGAATCATAGAAATTTTCTTTTTCTATTAGTAAATGACCCTACCAGTAGACCCCACTACTAGAGGGGGCGAATAATCGAGGACAAATTGTGTTCAATCCACACAATCAAAGGCCGATACAAAAATAGTAGATCTCTTCCTATGGGATCTAACCCCTCTCAAGAGATTCCGGAATAGGGAGTTACCGGCCAGGAACAGTAAACAATCCTCTAGTTTAACGCCCTGAGGAATGGCAGACCACATACAACTCAATGAATAAAGTTATCATCGATTACCATAATAACGTTCTAAGGCATGCCAGAGAACCTAACCTGACTATATATCAGTCACGGGTCCTAAATAATAGTATAAGAAATATTTTTCCTTCTTATTTCATAACTAAAAACCCTTTTCAGTTTCAGAAATCAGTTAGAGTTTTACCAAAACTCTTCACTCAATTTCAGAACATACAGTAACAGTTCAAAACCTTTCAGTTTTCCTTCAGAATATACAGAAATAGTTGAAACCATTCAGGTTTATTTTAGAATACACAGAAACAGTCTAAAAGCTTTCGATTTTGCTTCAGAAGTCCACAATAATTTATCAGTATAAGTCAGTGTAAAATTTTTAGAAATAAATTACACCAGGAGCTTCATTACAGTACATGTTAACTTCTATATACTAGGCATTTTGGATAAAAACATTTAAAAGCCCTTCAATTTCGTGCTTAGGGTTTCGCCAAAATTATCAGACGATAAACGGATACTTAACACATGCATTTTCATGAAATTGATGCAAGATATTACAGTATATGCATGTAAACATGAATTTTTCTGATTAATTTATAGAAACAGGCAGTATTTATGCAGAATATGGAAAAACATGGATTTGGAGCATAAATACAATATTTGAGGCATTAAAACACTGTAAAAATAAATAATAACGTATGAAGTACACTTGCCTGAGCTCGATCTACAGTTACCGTGACTCGGATCGTGACTGGACGATCGATTTTTCCCTTTTTGTTATCTTCTTTCTGCTTCCTCTCTTCTCTCCCCTGGTTCTATCGTTGGTTGGCAAGAAGGAAACCCCCAAACCCGTTAAATTTTCCCTTTAAAAATGAAGGGAAAAAGAACCACGTAAGGGTTCACGTGACTAGTGCTCGAGCGCTACATGCACAATAGTGCGCTCGAGCACAATGCTAGCAAAAGGGAACCACCCTGTGCTCAAGCGCCCCCTTGGGTGCTACACACGTAGATTCACGCTCGAGCGCCCTGCGCTCTTTTTCCCCCTTTTGCCTCTATTTGCTTCGATACCAAATTTTTTCACATTATTAAACCTATATATGAATTTCATTCGTATAATTGATCCATAATTATCATATTTTGGGATCGAGATTTCACAAAAAGCATATTCGATCATGTTAATAATTACTTATCCTCATCATGCTCGCAAATTCCTCTTTTACCTTATTTTGCATATATATTGTTATTGTCTTTGGCAACGTTGCACTTGTTGAGTTATTAGCTCACCCTTCTTGTTTTCTCCAGTTAGTACAGGTCTGATATACCTGATGGGACAGTGTAAAGATTAAAGTGGATTAAGTTTTGATTTGGAAGACCATGTCAAAAACATAGAAATTGTAGTTTTATTTATGTCATGAAAAATTGTATATATGTTTATATTTCCTTTGGAATCTTAATTTATATTGTAAATAAGACTGATAATCAGATGATTTAGTTTTTGCTATCGTTTGAGTTTATTTATACTTCTACAGATTATTGTGATTTGTAACAGGTACCTAGTGGCATCTTTTTTCAGTCGATGTTTTGTTTAGATATACAACATTGGAGCCATAGCTAAGTAGTGGCTTTTGGATCCTGTGTAGTTGTGTTGTTGTATGTTGTCAATTTTTGGGGATTTACGGATGTATTAGGTATTGTATAGAAGATTATACAGGTTTTGTATCAGCTCGATGGCTATCTTGTAGATGAAACTCTACCAAATTTTTAGTAGAAAATAAAGTCCATCACACTACGGGTACAGTCTCTGGGAGGACTGTAGTGGTAGTGAGGATACCATGGATAACCTCGTTACACTTACCCAACCATTGGGGGCACAAATACATAGCTTTTGATTCACGGCGACAGAATAAGGTCCAAGGAGATTCATTGTGATATTTTGTTATTGTTGATACCTCATAAGTTTGGGATTCGGTTGAGTTCACGGGTTATATTCGATAGAATCTATGTATCAGATTTTACGATATTCGGATTTAGTGGAATCCATGTTGTTCTTTGTTATCCGATTTTCAGGTCGTTCATACAAATACTATGATCAGGAGATCCCTTTCTATTTCTTGTGAGATCGGATTTTGAGGGATCTTTGTCTTTTATTGGTGAAATCTTATGATCTTTGCCACATCATAGTTGGAAGTGATCCGCTTATATATTGGTATCGTAAATGTGATGAAATGCACTTTCTTTAACATATTTATCTATTGGATATTGTATGATTATTCATAATTTTTGTCATACCTTATGTATTGCTACTATCCTTTCCCATTTGTTTTGGACTTCCTATCACTTGTTGGGTATTTGACTCTTTCTTGCTATTTTTCTTTCTTCAAAAGTGGTAAGTTTAGATGATGATGACTCTAGAGTTGAATAAAGAATTGTGGCAAGAAAGATTGAGGCCTAACTAGAAATAGTATTGAATTTATGCTCTAGAGATATATTTTGATTTTTTGCTTCATTTTGTTAGAATTTTTTGGATTATGTACTTTTTTTGGATTTATTTTTTATATGGGGATATTTATGTCATTATAGTTGTGTTTTATCAGTTGTGGATGTGTTATATACTAATTTGAGACTTAAATCTTTTCCTATATAATTAGATTTGGATATTAGTTATGGATTTTGAGTTCAGATTGTCACAACTTTATGGTATCAGAGAAATTTAGGTTTTGTGAAGAACACTTGGGTATTTTATGCCTTGTTGATATTTAAGGATATTAGGTGATTGAATAGAATATGAGAAATTTAAAGTATTTATGATAGTTCTACAATTGAATAGAGGACTACATGTCTTTTAGGTGATTGAGAGGATTTGGTATCATAAAATTTTGTTCATCAAGTGCTTTGAGGACTTAGGAATCAAAGATGCTCGGGGAATTTTGGGGTCCTTAAATGACTTATGGACTTATAATATCTTGCTAAGCTCTAGTTAATGAATGGATTGTATAGTTTAGGACTTGGAGTTGGTAGATGTTTTAAGTCGCTAGTCTATGGATGAATCCAAAATATTAAAATAGGTTTATTCTGAGCTCTCTATTTTTTAGGATGTCGAAACAACAAGGTGCAAATTCAGCAAAATCACTAAGAGCTTCCAATGGCACCCATTCAAAGAATTCAGATATTTTATGAGCACACCAACAAGCAGACCGATGTGTAGACCAAGCCATTAACACCTTGATTTGCAACTCATGGATGGAAGAGACACTAGCTTCTATTGCTTCCACACTCAGTAGAAACAGACAGTCAAAACTAATTATTTTATACTTTGAAGGTAAGTCATTACCATCCTCATCAATTAAGCATCAAAAGATTAGCGATCCTCGTGACAAGAGACGTTGTTTTAAGTGTGGGAAGATTGGCCATATCGCCAAATGTTGCAAGATGTCTACGACAACAACTACGGTAATGATATCTCTAGCAAGCTAAAAGATCTCTTGAGTATATTACGTTATTACCAGTCAGGACATTTTGCCAAATAATAGGAACCTCGGCACTATAGATGACAATCTTAGAGCCCATATAAAGTTTACACCATTCCTGATCAACAAGTACAAGCTTTGTCTCATACCAATGGAGGTAGTATACATACCTTAGGTTCTATATCCTACAATGGTTAGAATCTAGTTCAACATATTTTGTGACCTTGGCATTCTTTCTTTTTATTTATCGTTTAAAGACTATTCTGAGACTTTAAGATCTTACACCAGTAGTATCCATTTCAAAGAAGAAAAAAAATGTAGAATGGCATTCATACGGAGTAACTTAGCTTATAGTACAAGCTCTCAACACCTTGACTTGCGGATCTTAGATGGTGAATGTGAAAACTTCTATCATTCAACTATTCAAAAGAAGAGGACGACCAAGGCCTATTACTACAGATTTTGAGATCAGATCATCACCTCCCTTAGAGTATATAAGACTAAAGATTAGTAGCTTCCTTGTAACCTAGGGCTATGCTTCGTTCATTATCGTATACCAGAGAAGAAGATGTCAACATCATTCAACCGGCAATACTTCGAGAGTCAAGTAGAACTTTCACAATTCTCATTCAAGAGGGTTTCAATCCCGATCGTTAATGTGTTGCACATCAGCCATGTACTTTTGGATGATCAAGAGCTTTCGCATCTACAACAGAGTTGGTTGAATTATCGATTAGAGATCTTATTATCAATTTAAAGATTTTCAAATGCATTACGACTATATTGTTGGTACAAACACCATGTAGAAGATTCAGCCTCTCTATCAAGCTAACCGGAATAATCACATCGATTTCAAAGACCTTATGGAATGGCATTTATGGAACTTAAAGAGTTAAAGTTGTAATCAAAATGGCAATTGTGTTTACTATGGAAGAATTTAGGGACTATAATCAACACAAAAGAAAAAAAAATCTGCCAGCTGCTATATTTTGAATCTTGACCGGATGATATATTGTGGCCTATTATATTTTTTGAGAAGTCAGAAGCTAATGTTGTTGTGAGGCCCCAGAACTGGAAACATGACAATTGGGAATAATTAAAATGATGATAATTATTAAGAGGCCAATCATGCATTAGAAAATGAGGGTTGAAAGTAAAAAGTTGAAAAATACCTGAGTTCAGCAAGCAGCAAAGTTGCACCTATCGTGCGCCAGAGGTGTGGCAGCGAGCACAAAAATCTAGTAGCTAGCCGCTCGCTGTGCGCTAGGCGCCCTCGAGCGAGCCCCTGGCAGAAACCCCACGCTTTCCGCGCACTCGCTGGGCGCTCGAGGCGAGCGCTGACAGAATGTACCACGCTCACTGTGCGCTCGACACGCGCTCGAGTGCAGTCTCAATTTTTTCCCGCATTCTAATTTATACACCTTCGCGGTGTATAAACTTGAACGTGAAGCTGAAAGCTAGTGGAGCATGCAGAAGAGAGCGATGGGAGTGATCGATGATATCATTACTTGGGAGATGTTTGAGGATACTTTTATGGAGAAGTATTTCCCATCCAGCCTCCGAGATCAGAAAGAGCAGGAATTTATGAGGTTAAGACAAGGAAACATGACGATGAAGGAGTATGATGCCAAATTTACTAAATTATCCCGCTTTGCGCCCTTCTACGTAGAGGATGAGCAGAGAAAGGTGAAGAAGTTCCAACAAGGGTTACGGGATGACATTAGGAAGTCGCTGTCGATTATGAAACTTAAAACTTATCCTAAGATTCTGCATAGAGCAGTGATTTATGAGAAAGAAGCAGAGACGGAGAGATTTTATGCAAAGAGGATCACTAGCCGAGCGAGAGTTAGTACCGGATCTTCTGTGGGATCTTTTGGACCGTCCAAGAGGACTAGGATAGCTGACAAGGAAAAGAGTGTTGTACCGGCTCAGTCAGTGACCGGTTCTAGAGTATCGACTGAAGATTGTACCTTCTATGGGAGAAGACATCCGGTACAAGCATGTCGTTAGTTATCTGGAGCATGTTTCAGACGTGGGAAGCAAGGCCACTAGATCATGGACTATCCACTACCTCCAACGTTAGAAGGAAAGAAGCCTACTATCTCGGCAAAGGCCTTTGCAGTGATTGTTTAGGACCCGGAGGCATCTTCGAATGTCGTGGAAGGTACTCTTTCGATTTGTGGAGTTTCTGCATCTATATTGTTTGACTCAGGATCTACCCATTCATTTGTTTCTTCGTAATTTTCATGTTGTATGGTATCTGTCCCGTGTATTCGAGATTGTGAATTGTCCGTGTGTACTGCCACTGGGCCCCCTGTGATTACGGATGTTATGTATCTGGGATGTGTAGTTGAGGTGAATGGAAAATGTTTGGTTGTGGACTTGGTGTTGTTGAACATGGTTGATTTCGAAGTGATTTTAGGGATGGACTGACTGGCCAAATATCATACCAGTATTGACTATTTTCTGAAGAGTGTTCATTTGAATATTCCTGGAATAGAACCTTTTTTCTTTCAAGGCATTAAGAAAAAGGGGGTGCCTATATTGATTTTTGTTTTACATGCCAAGCATTTGATAAAAAGTGGATGTAAAGCTTACTTGGCATATGCCTGCACTACTGGGAGTCATAGTGTGCCGACTAAAGACTTCCTGGTTGTCTGTGGTTTTGAGGATGTTTTCCAGAGGAGTTACCTAGATTACCTCCACATCGGGAGATTGAGTTTGAAATTGCTATTGTTCCTGGTGTTAGTCTAGTTTCTAAGGCCCCTTATCGTATGGCTCCGGCTGAATTGAAGGAGTTAAAGTTGTAATTACAGGAGCTATCAGTCAAGGACTTTATCAGACTGAGTGTATCTCCTTCGGGTGCACCGATATTGTTCATGAGGAAGAAAGATGGGTCTTTGCGGTTGTGTGTTAATTATTGTGTCAATATTATTGTTTACTTACCAAAAAAAAAGTGTTAATTATTGTGAGTTCAAAATCACGATTAAAAATAAATATCCTCTACCGCGTATTGATGATTTAGTTGATCAGTTGTAAGGATCTTGGGTGTTCTTGAAGATCGATTTGAGGTCCGGTTATTATCAATTGATGATTAAGCAAGAAGATATGGCTAAAACTGCTTTTCAAATACGTTATGGCCATTATGAGTTCCTTGTTATGCCTTTTAGCCTTACGATTGCTCCACTTGCTTTTATGAATCTGATGAATAGGGTGTTCAGGCCGTACTTGGATAAATTTATTGTGGTATTCATTGATGATATCCTGATTTATTCAAAGGATTATGAGAAAAATAAGATTCATTTGAGGAGAGTACTTCAAGTGCTCCGCGAGGAAAAATTATACGCTAAGCTGAGTAAATGTGAATTCTGGCTTGAGAGTGTGATGTTTTTAGAGCATGTGATTTCTAATGGTGCTATTTTTGTGGATCCCAGAAAAGTAGAGGCTGTTACAAACTAGAGCAAGCTGGCTTCTGTGACTGAGGTTAGGAGCTTTCTGGGCATGGTGAGATATTACAGGTGTTTTGTAGAAAATTTCTCACAGATTACTTTGCCTTTGACTCAGCTACTGAAGGAGGCTAAGTTTGTGTGGGTTGATGAGTCTGATCTGAGCTTCCAGGAGCTAAAGGATTGATTGACTACCGCTCCAGTGTTGATTATTCCAGAGGGTTCAGGAGGGTTTGAGGTGTACTGTGACGCCTCTCAGGCGGGTCTAGGATGTGTATTGATGCAGCATGGTAATCTTGTAGCGTATGGACAT
>JAOVVI020015890.1:0-11050 GCA_028571085.2 Nepenthes alata
ACGGCTGAAACACGGCGCTGGCAGCTTAACTCGCCACACACGCCAGCGTGCCTGACACTGCATGGCTGTGTCAGGGGAGTAGGTGGCCAGCCTCCCAATAGGCGTCAGAAGCCAAACGGCTATATTTTTCCTTATAAATACCCATCTCAGCATTCAGTAGGAGGATCGATTTCCATAAGTTGAGGCCATTCGAGAACGCCCAAGAAAAAGGGCTAAAAGTGAAAGATATACTCATTCTCTGTATTTTGTACTCTGTATACAATAACTCAATATAGTGAAAATCTTTGCAAGGCACAAAGCCTCATGGTTTTTCCCCCTACTTCAATGGAGGGTTTTCCACGTAAAAATCGTTGTGTTAACTTCTCTCTCTCGCAACTGCCCATACTTTACTCCTTCCCATCCTAAGCGCTCTCCCGGACATAAAACGCTTGCTCGTCCGCATTCCAATCACTAATCCTTTGTGTTGTGACTGATTCCGTCCACCTGACGTCATCAAACGTCATTAGTGTACGGCCTCGGACCAGAACGCAACGCATTTCTTTTTCTCTCATTTCCCTTTTCTTCCACAAAAATGACCAAAATGAATATTGGATAGGTGCACATTGGACGCCCCACACTCATGCACGAGAGTCACATTAGGCACGGTTCAAGTATTAGTACTCTGTCCAAATTGCACTTGAATACTGTAATAACGTACATCAGGCATTATTCAAATTGTTTAAAACACATTAATATTATATATTTGTACATCAGGTCTCACCAATCTTTTACTATTGTACATGAGCTGTAAGGGTGTATATCAAGCGTGTGGCTTCTAACTCAGACACGCACGAATAAGAGTCAAGCATATTTTATGTGTTGGGCCTGATTCCCAAATTTAAATTTTTCATCATTTTTTATTATATAATTAATTTTAAATTAACAAAAAATTATACTAATGGCATTACAATTCAATGATAAAAAAATTGGCCATCACATACCTTGTTGTCCAAAGGATAGATTTAACATCTTTATAAATACAGAGTTTCTTTGTTAGAATTAAATAAGTACAAAATACATAACAAATTCAAAAATTTCTATAAACGTTCCTAGCAAATCTCATAAAGTAAGGCAAAATATCATTTATTTTTTTCCCATTATTCAGAAAAAAATTATACAAAGCCTATTTTTTTTCAAAAAAATAAATCATTAGATCATTATTATCAACCTTGTAAATAATATCTCTCCAAGGACTCCTACGGAATGGGGTTGCTCCATAATATTCTATCATCTTCTTATTATATTTCAGAATTATCTGAACTCATTTTTTTTATTTTTTATGATAATTTAATTAGTGTGATATTAATTTAAATGTTAAAAAAATGTTTTATGAATATATTATAACCCTACAATGTTTTTACCTGCGCTTGTAGCATCCGAAGCTAGGGTTTTTAATCCAAATATTATTTTATGACTTCTCAAAATGAATTTATTTTATAAATATTGTTGGGTTCCAATACCCGGGACCCTAAAAAGGGTGACGAGCGCTTGACCCGAGAAGCCCAAACTGTCAGTTTGTCTGAGACCTCATAAGGCCCACAAAGCCCGAGGATATTTCACGATGAGCTCAAAAAGCCTTTAGCGAGTCAACAATGCAGTTAGCACTCGAGAACTATCTTATTCCGTCCGAGAACAAGAGCGATATGACGCATAGTCCGCGGACTCTTCAAAAGACCAAAGAGGTCAGTAAAGGACGAGGACTCTCCCAGATGTCCGAGAACGCCAGCTCAGCTTCACAATTTCCAAGAAGCGCGTAAATCCTGCAACACGCCACCGCAGCCAGTGCTAATCCCCAAAACACGCCTTGTCACCTCAAGACTAACGACACAGGCTGACATTCCTGACACAATATGGTAAAAACGGCACTAACAGCTAACTTACCGTACACGCCAAGCGTGCCTGACACGACATGGCCATGTCAGAGGAGTAGGCGACCAGCCTCCCAGTAGGCATCTATAGCCAACGGCTATGTTCTCCCTTATAAATACCCGCTTCAACGCCCAATAAAGGGGAGGAATCCTTGAGACTCCAGTGACCTCTCTTTGGAGACTCTAGCCATTCTGGCACGAAAGAAAAAGCCCAATGGGAAGAAGAGAAAATATCTTTCTGTATTTACATTTTATAAACAACAATAATCGATAGTGAAATCCTTTCAGGCCGTGAGTCTCGTGATTTTTTCTTCTCATTTAAGGGAAGGTTTTCCACGTAAAGATTCGGTCTCAATCTCTCTCTCTCTTTCTCTAACTCCAAATCTCAAACACTTGTGTTGCTACGGATCCCCGAAAACCGAAACGCAACAGTATGTATATTAATATTACTGGTTTTTTTTTTTTTTGGTTGGTTGATAGAGTGTTTGTATTTTTTGAATATGAATTGCTTTGTTTACATGTGATGTCATTTGTTTATTCAAGTAGAAATGTTGGGTGGAATGATTAATAATGAGTCCCTTGAATTTTAAGATCTCCATTTTATTTATATTTTACCGTCTAACTTTACCACACTGAAAAAAAAGAAAAAGAAAAAGAAGAAGAACAAGAAATTGTAGCTTTATTTACTATGGTATGGGTTTTCTCCAAAAATTGATGCAAAAAATATTAAAGTTTTAAGAGTTATTTTATATTTTAATGAATGCTTTTTTCGACAAAAATCTTAATTAGTCACAAATGCACTCCTTATTATATGATGATGAGAAATAAATATAACTATTTTGAATTTAGTTATTAAATTTGTAGCATTTGATAAATAAAAAAGACCTCGATGATATTACAAGAATTAAATAGACCAGGATATTTAATGAAGATATTATATGAAAATTAGAAATTATTTTATATTCTAACAACTTTATCTATTTTGATAAAAAAAAATAAGCGTAAAGTGAAACAAAATTAATAAATATATCTTGATGCACTATATATCTACAAGAAAAATCCATTCCCCAGTAATTTTCTTCCCAGTCTCTCAATGAAAGCACAGCCAATATTTTTGTTTTGTTTTATTTATTTTTTTATTTTTTTACATGTTCAACCTTGTTTCCATTAATTTATTATTTCTTAACTAGAGATTCAAATATGGAGTTTATATCTATAGATGAATGTGCATGCTTAAAAGTATGTGATACTTCAATTGAGAGACTTATACTTCTCAAATTTATACATTTAGATTAAAGTAAACCTCTAAAAAAAGGGATAAAGAAAATAGAAAAGAGATATCAGTAATAAAAATCAAAGTATATTGGGATGTCATATTTGCCTAACAATTAGGTTCTTACATGCTATTTAGTATGGTCAATTACTAATCAATACCAATCTGTTCAAAAACCACTTATCAAAAACAATAAGTAATCAAATAATTATATATTAAGTTAATCATTCTTAAGCTTCCATTATTCACGAGAGATATGGAACACTATATCATGATGCAATAAGTTCTTGTAAACATATACAATGAAATACTTTGATAGTCACTATGCAGTATAATCTTTTTATCATAAATGCTTGAATTTAATCATAGAAAATGGACAAACTTTTAAAACATCATATAAAGTTATGTGCATGTTCTACCCCATTGATAAAACACGATAAGTGAAACAAAATTCTTCCAATTTGATTTCAGTTTGCTTATTGATTCCAAATCAAATAATTGAGAAGTTATATAGAGAATCCTCATGCATTATTCTTTGAATTCACAAAAATAAAATAATAATAATAATATATGGATTATATCAATTACTACAACTAAAACCCATCTGATGTAAAATAAATATTTCATTTGGCTGATATTAAAGTTAACCAAACCATTGACATTCATATATGTTCTACTGTTTTTATAAAAGAGAATTAAGACACAGCAATCTTTATTAGAACAAGTACAATACACAATAATAATAATACCTGATTAATATTATCCAATTGATTTTCGACTAGCATTAAAGAATGATACTACAAATAAATGGGTGTTTCAATCATGATTATGCTGACTTGATAAACGTTTCTTTAAACTATAAAGGTGGCTTTATAACATTTGATAAAAAGTGTAATACCTACAAATTAACATGGGATACTCATGAGAACATATGGATGTTTGCTTTAGTGTCTCCACACAGATGATATATGATTAGTCATCCGTAATTTAGGCATAATTGTCTTAATTACCTTGATATATAGCACTATTCTATTAATCTGCGTATGACTGAGTATTAACAATCACATTAAAAAGGAAATTGCCACCCCTCCATTCTCAACACACTTGAGAATATTTTCTTAAATCATGATTCTATATTCATTAAAGCACAAAATTTTGCATTTAACTAAAAAATTGCCCTTGTGATATAATGAAAGCTTGACAAGCAGTACACTTTAACATGTCACTCTAATTAGTTTTTGCAGACGCAGGAGAAACCATGTCATTGAGATTATAAAGTCAGGTCTTCAATGACAATACCACAAGCAGGCCACACAACCGGACTATTTGTCAGTTTTGATGCCTTGAATTAAGGAACATTCAAAATACACATTCGAACTATATTTCATTAGTTATTAGGGGTTGATATTGGCCTAGTAAAACCCAGCTCTGAAGTGTATTTCATTAGTCCACATAATAAAAAAAAAATGAACTCATATAGCATTATTAAAAGAAAAAACTTGACGAGATTCTTTTAAACGGTGTGTGTATCATGGGGTAAGGTGACCCTTAAGCGTCCTTTGCCAACTGTGGGCATTTCTGACTACTTGCAGTGCCCGCTCAACCTAAAATGAGTTACTGAAGGAGGAGAAGTAGGTTTAAATTCAACGACCTCCATACAAGTTGCTTGAGGTTCGTGGATGCCGTTAGCTCGACCTGAAACGCATATTTTGAGGTGGTTCCCAAGATTAGAGTTGTCTCTAAATTGAAACAAGTTAAGGATGCAATCAAAGAATTACATTCAGAACAGGGGAGGACATGCGGCGGCTCTTAAGGCTAGAAGAACACTGCTGGATGCCGCGAGTCAACCTTTCAGCTGGATCTTCTCCACGCTGGACTTATCCTTGAGGAGAACCAATCCCGGTTGAATTACATTAACACCTTCGGTAATGAGGACGACTTCGTTAGACAAAAGGCAAACCTTTAAGTGCCTTGCTCAGATAGATAAATTGTACTAGCCTTTTTCTCAAACATCTAGCGAAAAAATAGAATTGTCTACTCATTAGATCCCTAATAAAATGATACAGTGCTCTTACTGGCTCAGGCCAAAAGGTTCAAGTTGATACGAGATTCCTTATCTTTCAATCTCGATTATCTATTTTAAACTATTTTTTAAAAAAAATTAAAATTTAGGTTTTATTTTTACAAGACATGTGTCAATTTGATTATTAGAATTCTCTGATCTTATGTAAACGATTATAAATCATAAGATTAACCGTACTAATCAATTTATTTTTTTGTTCTGAATCCATCCATTTCATGGGCGTGTATGGATACAAAGGCAAGTAGGACCACTAACACTAGAAGTGCTAAAGGGGAACGTTGCAAATGCATAATCTAGCAACTTGATCCCTTCTCAAATCCCAAAACTATAATGTTTTGGGGTCATAAATCTTTAAAAGATATATATTATGGAATATATTTTATTTAGTTAGTTAATAAGACATATAATTCCTATATATTTTTGAATGATTGGTGGCTATTTTATCATATAAATATATTTTATGATATTTTCCAAGAAAAGATGACTTTGGTCCTTGTAAATTCATATGACAACACATAACTATGCCGCACGCTTCAGATGACAATGACTTTCAACTTTTATTTTATAAAATATTAGTGTAGAAAAATGCTCTTAATTAATTAATTGCTTCAATCAGCTGGTTCAGGCTCCATAGACTATGTTTACAACATTCCATGTCTTACGACAGCTTGTTTCTTTCCTTTAAATAATATGATGTATGGAAAGATCGCACAACCAATTATCCATCTTAATCCGAATAATTAATACAGATATTGATACACATACTTATTATACTTGGCCATGTATTATTAGGTACGACTAAAATTATGTGTCCTTAGTGTAATAATTATATTATGTTCTGACAAGGAGCAGATATATGTATACAGAAGCAGGGTTAATTAACCGCACTAATTATAAAATTTTAACATATTAATAATTAAATTAAATTTATTTATTGAGTCCACTGAAAATTTTTATTAAAGCCCATTAAATTTATTAATTGGTAATTATAACCTACATATTTCTATGAAATTGATTAACTTTTTTGTACCATTTTTATAAAGATTAATAACATGATGTTTTGTATTTATTAAATAATAAAATTATAAAGTATTGAGTCCACTAGAAAAAATTCTGGATCCACCCTGAATATGACTACTTAAAAAAGAATATGTAACCTTACATAATACATTCATTGTTACTCGAATGCAAATAAAGACATATGAAAAAGTTAGAAGTCCAAAAGTAACTTAAAAAGAATGAGATATGTCACCCCGCCCCCCACAAAAAAAAGAAAAAAGAAAAAGAGAATGAGATATACATCTCAAAATTACAAATTACTCTCAAGTCAATTCACAAAAAGACTAATCAAAATACAAATTTAACGGTATCCTAAGTTCCCCAATTCGTTCTCCACAAATCTGATATGATTTTTTTTGCTATGTTTCAGTATCATGATTCCATCTATTTTTCCAATCCTTTCGCTCTGAATTTTGCCGCTGGCTACACCTTTCAAAATTAAGGAAAAAAATAAATAAAAAGCTAAGCCCTACTATGAAAATAAAAATGGCTAAAATCAGGATCTAAAATAAACACTGTTATAGCATAAAATTTCCGGGTAGTTGACGCTTTCACGTTAAGAATTGAGCTAACAAATAATCAAACAAAGAAAAAAAAATGGATGAAATTATTGTTATAATCACTACTAGATGAGATTGTTCTTCATCTGCTGCTCTAGTAAATATATGTCCTCAGCATTCCACAAACTGTCCAACGAGTCCCCACCAATGTACCACTGGTTCTGCTGGAAGTCCGTCGCCTGGTTAAAATAACCACAAGGGCTAGTTATGGAATCAGAGTAACCACCCCGGAAGTAATCCCAGTTGTTGCTATCGTTGTTGTTATCATTATTACTATTAACATGGCCATCATCATCGTTTCCGTTGTGGTTCACGGGCAAACTATAATAATCTGCGAGGTCCGAGAGGGGCGAAATTTGCGTGGCGAAGGGGTCAGAAGAACCGGAACTTTCAGAGGTAAGATCTAAGTTTGAATTGAACGGAAGATGTGCCTGGTTGGCGATGGCGGCGGCGTTGCCCGGGAGACTGGCACCAGTATCTTGCGGAGGGAGGGTCAAGTGGGAGGAGGCGGCGGAAGTGTCGGCGGTGAACCTGGTAGTGTTTGCAGCAGCTGCGGCTTGGATTCTCTCGACGAGCCTAGGCATCCATAGATAACGCATGGTGTCCTTGAACTGCTTGCTGTTGACGTCGCATTTGAGTTGCTTCGCATGCTTCTGAACTCGAGTTCTCCAGTAGTTTTTGATCTCGTTATCCGTCCTCCCAGGCAAATATTGGGCTATTTTCGACCACCTATCCACATATATATGCACATATTACCATCAACATATATTGAGTTTTTTTCCTTATATTGACGTCGCACATATTACGCATATTATATAACAGAGGAGAAGGGGGAGATGAGAAAGGAAATAAAGCGGGTTACCGATTGCCCCAACGAGAATGAAGTTCAAGAATCAGAAGTTGTTCTTCGAGGGTGATGTTCCCACGCCGAACGTCGGGGCGCAAATAGTTGAGCCATCTCAACCTGCAACTCTTTCCTGTTCTCTTCAAACCTGTTCCACACGTCTCTCCTTCAGTGTTTTGGTAAAGTTTTCCGTGCGTATATACAAGAATTGTGCTCTTCTATATATCTTTGAATTTTCAATCTCTCTAATTTTATTTTCTTTCCCGCATGTTAGTTTTGTCCTCTGCACCTTTTCTTTTCTTTTCTTTTTTTCAAAAAAAAATAAAAATAAATAAATCAGTTTATTCTGAATTTCATCTTAACGTTTTTATTCAAAGTAAGTCTTTTTACAATAAAAGTAAGTCTTTTTACAATTCACCCGTTTGGTATCTCGTGGTACCAAAGGGGAATCATTCGAATTTTAAGTATAAAAATTTTAAAAGGCAAGATGAAATAAAAAAAAAAAAGAGTAGAATATTTTTCGAGCTTTACTTATTCCTTTTTTTCTTCTCCTTCTCAACTATAAGAAATACTCGTTATATCCGCCGATTGAGTGAGCTTCATCTCCTATATAGATTTTGACGGTATTTTTTTTTAAAAAAATTATTATCTAATTATTTTAATTAATTTTTTTAAAAAAATAATTAAATTTAACCGCAGCCAGTGAGAGCGAGAGAGATAGAGCAGCTCCTCGTATTCACAGCCAGTGTCATAGTTGTAGACCAATTATCATGGCACACGTGTTAAATTACAAACGGATTGTAAGTACTTATGTTTCTTCTGCCAGAGTAGCATGCTTCATCTTGACGTGTATTCCACTATATCTGATCCCGTAATCTACGGTCATTCAAGAATTATCAAACGTGTAGATATACATTTTTTTCTGGGCTGAAAAACAATAAACGAAACGACAATTCCTGACAACTATTAATATATTCTGCTAAAAATCTTATTCTTCTTCTTCTTTCTTTTGGTGAGTGACTCTGCCAAATTCATGGGCGACCATAACATAATGAAGTTAATTTGTATGTCCCTCTTTCGGTGTTTTTTTTTTTGGAAACAGGGAAAGAGAGAGAGAGAGAGAGAGAAGGAAACGGGAAATTAAATTACCAGCGCAACGGGCGAGGGAGTTCCAGCGGCCTTCACCGTGTGTGGTTATGTAATTCATGAGAGTTAGGTCTTCCTCAACAGTCCACGGACCTCTCCTCAGCTCCAGCTCCAGCTCCAGCTCCACCTCCACCTCCATCTCCATCTCTTGACGACTTTGAGTTTGAACAACGCTGCTTCTCTTCTCAACATTCATCTTTCCGTTTTCCCCTGCGGCTATCGTCCCAGACTCCGATTGACCGAAACGACGAAGGGGCCTTCTCAATTTCCTCGGTTCGGAGAAAGACTTACAGAGAGAGAGAGAGAACAGACGAGGAGGACAGAAAGAAAGAGAGAGATGGAAAAATAGAGAAGGTGGGGGGGTCTTATTTATAGATAGAGAACAGAGAGGTTTGAAAATGGCGGAGAAGAAGAATAATAATAATAATAATAAAAGAGGTAGAGCATGTGCCACAAAGAGGCAGCAAAGCAATACGGACTTCGTTTTAATCGCATTCGATTCCATTAAACTAATATCGCTAATTTTTAATTTAAGTCTAAAACTAAACACTTAGAACTTGGTGTGGTAATTATAGTTAGCAAGACGCTTCTGAACTTTGACGCATTGACTTTTGATGTCTCCGTGAGTTGGCGCGTGAGCACGTGCAAATACCTGTACCCGGTTCGGTAGAAGTGGCGTATTCCCCTCCCCTCCCCCTCACCCTCACGCAAAAAAAAAAAAAACTCATATCATTTTATTTATATATGATTTTTTAATAACTATCTATCTATTTATATCTATAAATAAATATTATTTGATTATTTTATTTTTTTGAAAATGAATCTTTCTTTTGATACGTGAAAAATATTATATGAATATTGTAAAAGAGGGTATTGAAATTCTCAATATAGTTATATTATAAATATTATTTTTTAAAATAAAGCTTATTTATTTATCTATCTATATATATATATATAAATTATAAAAAAATTATTATATAAACTTAGTGACAGAATAATTTGTACTTGCTGTACCGTTCATACTCACCCCCTCCTCCGTGTTTGTTCGGTACAAAACACAAATTCGGTGCAAGAATAATTTATTTCATCTTCCTTCAATTCATCTTCCTACTCTTTTTTCTTCCTTTCATAATCTTATTATTATTGCCTTGTAATCATTCACTTGTTTATGACAGATTACCGACGGCTGCAACAGACTATTCTTACTCATGTGTATTCGAAAAATAGATCCAATCTCAATAGTTTTGAAGTAAGTCCTGCATCAAAGAGTTCAAATTCTGCTAACTACGACACAAACAAGAGTTTATACGGTCAGCATATCTCGTTAACATACATTTTTACGCTCAAATCAGTACTGCACTAATAAAACTAGGTTCATTGCCTCAAAAGAATGAGGAAAATATTAATCTCTTCCATAATGAAAATGATGGCATTGAATGAGGAAAATAACGTAAGAATTTTTGGAGAATAAGTTCATTGCCTCAAAAATGGTCTTTAAAGAAGGTCAGATTATAGTGGTTTTCGAACACTCTTTCTAAAAGAGATAATAATATTCTTTGAATGGGAGTATCAAGAATCCAAAAATGTACGTTTACTTATGACTATTTCTAAAAGAGACAATAATATTCTTTTAATTGGAGTATCTAGAATCCAAAAATGCACGTTTATTTATGAAGGATAAGGAAATAATGAAATGACAAGAGGAAGAGTCATTTACTTCAAAATATACTATGAAATACTCAGCTAATTATTGATTTAGGCCCTTGTTGGCTTCTTTTGGACTTACTCCTTATTGTTGGTATTTGTAGAGCCACTAAATCTTTCCTCGAAATGGTCAAACAAGTATACTAGAGCAAACTCATTGTAATTTTATGGCAGCTTCACTAATTGATTAAAAAAAATAAACATTGATTTTTCTGAGTATGATTGTCACTATCTTGATCATGGATTTAGTGAGACTAGATGTAGTGCGTGTTGGGGTCACTCTCTTGTGACCTTTGTCCGCGGACTTGTGAAGACAAGTGTCCGCGGACCGGTGGAGACAAAGTGACGCGGACGTTTGGAGAAATCCGGAAAAGTCCGTCCTCAGGGTTGCTGGAAAAAATGGACGAGGACTATCAGCGGGATCTTTGTCTGAGAGCTGCATTGGACGAGGACTACTTCAAAGGCTCCATGTCC
>JAOVVI020015891.1:0-11050 GCA_028571085.2 Nepenthes alata
AATTAGAGGAAACATAATGGAGATAACGTCAACTCTCGGGATACCAGGAAGCAACCTAAGGTGGAGATGAGGGCTCAAAGGGGTTTCAGACCTTTGAACCTAACCCCCTTAAAATACTTCTAGACCAACATTCTCATATAGATTCGGGAGAAAAAATTTTTGAAGTGGCGAAATCAACCTAGTAACCTGAAAGGAGAAGATCCATTGAAATATTGCTTCTACCATCGATGTCTAAATTGTAGTATATAAGACTGCCGAACACTACTAAAGGAGATTAAGGCCCTCGTTCAAAAGGGATATCTCACCAGGTTCTTGTGAGACTCGGGGCAACCTCCCGATAAAGCAGAGGAAAACGAGCTGGAGAGGCAGACACAATCGAGAAATTCAGTCGTAGCCGGGGTAGTTAGCAAATCATTGCATGACCACTCAAGAACACTGCCTCGGACCACTCGGAGAGGGCTTCTGATATCAAAAGGCCAAGGGTAAGAGTTAAAAATGTTGTCACTATTTTTAATAATGACGATATTACACATGTAATTACTTCCCATTCTGACTCTCTGGTTATATTCGTGGTCATTTCGAATAGTACGGTTAATTATCAATTAAAATGAGTATTTCTTGATAATAAAAATTCTCGTAATTTACTGTATCTTAATTCATTCTTTAAACTCAGTCTAGGAACAAGACAAATTAAATCAATTAAGGGACCCTTATATGGGTTAGATAAAGAGCTGGTGTCAATCCAGAAAACTGTCCAATTGAAAGTCTCACTAGAAACGTACCCAAAAACTATATCCGGAGACGCATCAGTTAATTTTAAGCTTATTTTTAGTTTTTTTAATTAATTTTTTTATTTTATGTTTATGTCAAATTGCATATTGTGCAAAAAAAAAAAAAAAACAAACAGACATCGAAGCCATAGTAAATTAATTTTATTTGGCACTTGTACATTCAAAATCTTCTAAAACAGACATGTATTTTAGTTCTTTCATACGTTACGACTTTTTCTCACGTCATATATATGTTTATTATATAATTTAAAGTTTGTCGATCTTTATTTAATATGAAATTAAGAAATAAATTTAAATTATTATCAACTTTTCTGATTTTAACATTTTCATTCTTAAAAATTAAATTATTATTTAATATAATTTTTTGCTATCATCATATTTCATTATGAGATAAAAATTAAAAATAAATATATATATTTTTAATTTTGATGTGTTTCGTAGACTTGAAGTACTGTCCGAATTAGAAAGACAGGTGATTTCTTCGACTGATTTGAGAGATGATAAGTCTAGTCTTCGTAGTTAAAATTATAGCGCTGCACACCATAATAACTCAACGAGAAGTTAGAGATATATAAGACCTACTCCTCGATATATTCTCTGATATTCAAATTAATAAATTTTTTTAGTTAATTGAAAGATGTAGAAAGAAATTAAATATGAGAATGAACAAAAAGGAAGGGGATGAGTGTGATGTTTTTGTAGATTGGGAGGATTGGGTTCTGCTCTTGAGTGTACTCTTTTTTGGCATTTGGTATGCTTGAGCTTGACTTATCCCCCTATTAGTTGAGAGATATGTATTTATAGTCAAGATTTTAACTGATTGATCAGCCCAAAATTGCTGCTTATATGGAAAGGCATTATATTAATGTCAGTCGTTATTCTTAATGCGTAACTGTCGTTCGAATTAATTCTGTAATCGTTTGCCATTAATGTTTGACCTTTGTTCAACGATTACTAGATCAGGCTGTTCACGTGTGCATTGTAATTCCTTGGTTGACTACAACCGTTCATTAGAGATGAATGCATCATTTATTATTCCGTTGAGTTGTTATTTATCTCGACCTTGTACGTTCTCCTTTGTTTAGCCATTTAGTGGGTAAGCACGATTCCTTAAATTCATGTTTGGATCACTAGCTTTGGGCCCCATTTTTAATTTGGGTTGGGCTGGCCATGCGTGAGCCGTATCCTAACAAATTCTAAAATGTATCACATTATATGTGACTTAAAGTTTGGTTAATATTTTAGCTGTTAAAAATACATACTGAAATAAAAGCAGAGATAATATTTTTTGTAAGTGTAAAATTTAGAATGCTTTCAATGTTTCTTTTAATATTGATACTAAAATAAAAATAGAAATAAAATTAAAGAATAAATTATAGAGTGAGCATATTTTGATATTTGAACTCATGTGACAGCATATAGCAGAAGCAACATCATTCAGCAACAGATAAAAGCTGGAATATATTATATAAACAAAACCTCGAGCAGTTGGATTGATGCATAGTTTTTTCTGGTCAAATCTTTTGTTTGGTAATCGAACTCTCTCAAACCTTGTTTATGATTGCAGACCACTGCCCCCCGAATTGTTCCCCAAATAGTTCCCTGCAGTCAGCCCAACTACCTCTGTTTGATCTTGTATATCCATATGAATATCTAGCTTTGAAACAACGATGTGGGAGTCTGACTCAGTTATGATTCCATTAAAGCTCTTGGATTGTCTAATTTTTAGTGTCTAGCAGATTGATTTTAATTCTATATTTATGATATTGGCAGTTTCTAGCAGGCCAGAGAATCCAAGCATCCATTTGCCAAGGTGGCAATATTGTCTGCACCGATGCCTACATCAGTGTTTATCTTTATCCATCCTCCCGGTGGTGGCTCCCAAACAAATTGTTGCTTCCTCTTCACAACGATGAGGGAGTCTGATTCAATTATGATTCCATTGAAACCCTTGCATTGTGAAATTTTTAGTGCCCAATAGATTGCTTTTGATTCTGTATTGGTGATATCAGTCTTTTCTTGGAGGCCTTAGAATCAAAGCATCCATTTGCCAAGGTCATCTCTCTTCTCGATGCATACTAAGGTAGCAATGTTGTCTGCAATGATACCTACATCAGATTCATCCTCTCGGTGGTGGCTTCCAAATAGATTGTTGCTTCTACACAACGATGAGGGTGTCTAACTCAATTATGATCCCGTTGAAGCCCTTGGATTGTGTAATTTTTAGTGCCTAGTAGATTACTTTTGATTCCGTATTAGTGATATTGGTCTTTTCTAGGAGGTCTAAGAATCCAAGCATCCATTTGCCAATGTCATGTTAAGTTATATAGGTCACTCATATATGGGTTTATACCCGTTTGATGTGCTGATCTTTGGTATAGATGAGGAGTTTTTAGCGCACGCTTCTAGAGGGAGAGCGCTCGAGGTGCACCCAAAGATTACCTGAAGCACCGAATTTAGTGGCCTTGTGCCCAATGCGTGCAAAAATGAATATAAGGCCAATATTCATGAGGTGCGCAAAAATGAATATAAGGCTCGCAAAAAATCATGGGACTATATATCCGAATATATTCACTATGCAATGTGTTCGGTTACAAAAATCCTAATAAATATAAGGTCATAACACCTTATAATAAAAGAGCCAAAATAATAATTAATATAAGATAAAAGAGAAGAAATAAGACCGATAAAATATCCTTAACAATTTCAAGAATAACGTATTTAAAATCGGTAGAAAAAAAATATGATTTGGAACTCAATCAGATATTCAAATATTTATTTTCTCCCTTTTCTCACTCTTTCTCTTCCTTTTTTTCACAGTATCGGCCCTCGAAATATCACAAATTGCAAAAGTGATGGCCCCAAGATCCCATCAGGTGCATTTATATTAGGAACGAGACTCAAGCACCCATAGGGCGTGCATCATGCATGAGCCCACCATGATCGGCATACAAGCGCCTCTCGAGCGCTCCTTATGTGCCGAGCAATCTGAAAGTCCTCCTCGTGTGACCCTCGCGCGCTTCTTAAGAGACCCCATTCTAGAATCAATGCACAGGCATACAACAGGGCCTATCACGCATCATTTTGTAACCTTCTGAGATAAATTCAACACAAGTTTGTCTTCATGCATACTACTGAATGACATATCAAATGAGTATAAATTTCATACGGAAGTGACCCATAACTCAATAACTTTCCATCATGACCTTGTGGGGGCTATCATCATCCCAATTATATTTTAGCAAACTTCAATTTTTTTCTTTTGCATCACTTTGATCATCATGTCCGATCTATTCTTCAAGGTCCTAACCTTATCAAGTGTTACAATTCCAAATTAATGACATTCTTCACCCAATGATATCCAATATCAATATAATTCGATTGAGAATGAAATGATAAGTTTCTACAAAAGTGAATAGCGCTTTAATTATCATAAAATAGCATATATCACTATTACTTGAAGCTGAGTTCCCATATGAACCTCTTTATCGATAGTATTTCCTTACTTGCCTCCGTCATAGTAATGAATTCCACATTGGTGGTAGAGAGGGCAACGCATTTTTATAACTTAGATTGTCACGAAACAACTCTTGCCGTAAACATAATTAAATACCCCGAGGTTGACTTCTGAGAATAAATATTACCCGTAATATCTATATCAGTATACCTAATCAGAAGCAGCTTGTCGTTTTCAAAAAATAAGTACATCCTAAAAGTTCCTCGAAGATACCTTAATATCTACTTCACCACGAACCAATGCTCATTCTCGGGATTTGAAAAAAATGGTTAACTATTCTAATTGTACAAGCAAATATTTGATCTCGTACACACTATTTCGTACATCAAACTGCCAACGGCCAAAGAGTAAGGAACACTACTCGTGCTTACCTTTTTGTCATCCGTAGAGGAGATTGCTAGTTACTTAACTTGAAGTGGTTAGCTAATAGAGTGATGATTGGCTTAAATTTTTTCACATTAAAATGTTGAAATACCTTCTCAATATATCTTTCCTAGGACATCTATAATTTTTTCGCTTTCCGATTGTGAACTATTCTTATACTAAGAATCTGCTTCACTAACCTCAAATCTTTCATAGCAAAAGATTTTCCGAGCTACTATTTTAAATCGGTGATCCGGCAAGTATTTTCCCCAATAATAAGCATAACATTCACATAGAGTAGGGGAATAACGACATTGTCTTCTGAAAACCTGGTCCAAAATAATCTTTCGATAGCCTTGACTCACTATAACAGATTTAAATTTCTTGTACTACTGTCACAGGACTTACTTTATCTCGTAAAGACTTTTCTTTAGACAACATACAAAATGCTCCTTTCCCTAAACTTTGAATTCCTCTGACTGCCCCAAGTAGATCTCGTCCTTAAGATTACCGTGAAGAAAAGTCGTCCACACATGTAATTATTTAATTTCCAGATCAAGGACCACTGCCAAACCGAGAATTACTTTAATTGAAGACATCTTCACAGCATGAGAAAAAAACTCTTTAAAGTTAGTACCCTTTCGCTGATTAAATCCTTTTATAACCAACCTCACTTTATACATTGCTTATGGGCTATTCTCATCAGCCTTCAATCGGAAGACTCACTTATTCTTTAATGCTCATTTACCCTTGGATAATTTAGTCAGTTCAAACGTGTGATTTTCTTATAATGACTTTATATTTTTTCTTACATAGCCTTCTTCCACTCCGATTTGTACTTATCCTCCATGGTTTCATCAAAACTTTTGGATTCTTTACCATTTGTAAGAAACACATACTCATCAGCCAATAGGCAATAAGAGGGCCTTAGATTTCTTGTGGATCATCGGCGTGGAATGGTTTTAATAGGTTCCGAATCGTCACGAGGAACAACATCATTCTCATTTGCATTGTCCACTCCATCAAGCATAGGAATCCCACGGCTTTCTTTCCTTTCAACATCATATTGATCACCGTCTTCATCACGAATTAACATTGGTATCAAGGTTTCGGGGTTCATATTACACAATCGATTATTGTCATTGTTGGTAATGACGCTTTGCCAACATATTCAATAATCTCATTCTTGACAAGCTAATTCCCCTTGACAGGACAAACTTTTTCTCTATCAGGTCATAACATCAATAGCTCAACTCATCTTTCCTATAATTGAGAAAGATGCATATTCTTGTCTTCGATTCCAACATAGACTTCTCATCCTTTGGGATATGGACAAAGGATTTGAACCCAAACATGTGCAAGTGGTCGTAACATACTTCCTTTTCGGACTACACCTTCTCCGATACTTCTCCATCTAGTGGAACGCTTGGTGATAGATTGATCACGTAAGTCACAATATTCAAGGCTTGCCCCCACAATGTACCGGGGAGCTTTACCTCTGAAAAAACACAGCGAACTCTCTCAATTAACGTCCTATTTATTCTTTTGGCTAGATTATTCAGCTATGATATTTTCGGTAGAGTCTTTTGATGTTGAATTCAATGAGTCCAACAATATGCATCAAATGCTCTAATATATTCTCCACAATTATCACTCCAAATGCACTTCAATTTCTTTCCCGTTTGTCTTTCTACTAAGATATGAAACTGTTCAAAGATATCAAAGGCTTAATTCTTTGACTTCAATAAATGTACCCATAACTTTTTCAAGTAATTATCAATAAATGTGATAAAATAGAATGCTTCTTTGAGTGTCTTTACCTTGAGAGGGCTACATATATTGATGTAGACCAATTTAAGAAGATATGTGTAAGGATCGAATTTTATCATAATTACCTAAGTGGATATAAGTGGAATTGGAGTCAAAAGATGTGGAGATATTTGGATTAAAAGGTCAAAAAAATTCTGAGGTTACAAACTATTGAGGTTAAAATCCGTGAGCTCAGAAAATGTTTACTAGTCTAATGTTCGTTAAATCTTAAAATTAGCAATCTATGCTGAATCATGAGCTGAAATCTAAAGAATTTAATTGAATTATAATTAGCCCCTGGTTGCTGAAAATTTCTAGAATCATGCCATCTGTCAGCCAAGCAATCAGCCCAAGTTGTTGGAAATTTCCATCAGCTCAAGGTGCTGAACCACAAAGTTAAAACCTGCACTATGCTATAGCCTGCCAACTCATCTAAATTCTAGTAGCACCTTAACAACAAAGCCACGTTAATTATGCAAGAAATGGCCACGTTATTAGTCAACTTCATTGCAAGAGAAGGAGGAGATAAATATAATTAATTATAAAAATTATAAGGAGGAGGCCACGTTAAGATATAAATCAGTTTCGGCCTATTTTTCTGCAGTAGATAACAAGAGAAGAGAGGGGAAAACCAAAAGGGAGAGAGAGGTGAAGAACGGGAGTGTTCCAAGGACTCCAATAGATGATTCGAGTGAAGATTTCGGATAAATCAGATTAAGAAAAATGCATTCTAAACTCCCTCTTTCTCTTATTGTTGATTTTTGCTAATTCTTTTGAGTATTATGTTGGGGTCACTCCCTTCATGGTGCTTGATCTGCGGACATGACGAGGAAAAGGACGTGGACTTTTGGAGTGGTTCGAGAAGCCTGTCAAGACGGACGAGGACTCGTTGGAGGAGTCATGTCCGAGAGGTAGCTGATGACATGGACGATGACTCTGCTAGCCTAGGCGTTGACTCTCGTAGGCCTGCTGTAGCAGCGTTTTGTAAGTGGGCAGTTGATCTACTCTGATTGGAAAGTTGAGGCGACTACAACTTCCAAGGGTGCCAGGCCTGCCACTCTGCATGCCGGGCGTGCACTTGCTTTGGCAGGCATAGGAGGCGTGGTCCTGCCACCCTACTGCTAGGGTGGCTGGCCAACTACTAGGCCTCATGTGTATATATATATGCTTGTGCCCTTAATGGAGTCTCGGGTGTCTTGGGCGTGCGCTGAGGCAATCACTTGGAGCGTGCTTAGAGAGAGCTGTGGGCAAGCCTTTGTTGTAAAGATAGAGAGAGACACTTTTAGAGAGAGATTGAGAGATATACACTTGTGTGATTAATTTTCTTTGTTTGGACTTTGTGTAGCTAACATTATTGCAAACAATTAATTTTTTATAGTGTATTCTTTGGTGGTTTTTTTCTTGGTTAGGAAGGGTCTTTCCACGTTAAAATTTTGTATGTGTTTCTTTTATTTATTCTATCTCTACTTTTAGCTATCCGTCTGAGAGTTCAGCTCTGTTGATATCCAAGTGATTCGTCCATCCGGTCACAGTGTCTTTCATTTTGCGCCAATAAGTGGTATCAGAGACGTGGTTTTTTAAAAGGTGACCTTGTTGCTGGCTGCTATGGAGGTTGGAAGCAAAATGACTTGCTTACATGGAACCAACTTTGACACCTGACAAAGAAAGATGTTAGACTTGCTCTTTGTGAAGTCCATGCAGAATCCAAGTTTTGCCACACAAAAGTCGGCGGCAAAATCGGACGAGGAGTGGGTGTTGGAGCACGAGCAAGTGTGCGGTTACATCTGATAGTTCGTGAATGACAATGTGTACAACCACGTTCGGGGAGAAACAAATGCCAAGGAGCTCTGGGAGAAATTACAGAAGCTATACGCCTCCAATACCGGTAATAACAAAATCTTTTACTTGAAGAGACTCATGCAGATTCGGTACAATGACGGCTCATCTTTCGCTGACCACCTAAAAAAATTTCAGAGCTGTGTGGATCGGCTGAGTGGCATGGGTATCAAATTTGAGGATGAGGTGCTCGGACTCTGGCTCCTGACAACCCTCCTGGACTCATGGGAGGTCATGAGGATCACCATTACCAACACAACTCCTGACGATGTCGTGACTTTGGAGATGGCCAAGGGAGCTGTGCTAAATAAGAAGATGAGACGGTGGTCTCAGGGTACGTCACCTCTCAGCACTCCGAAGTCCTTGTCACCGAATCTAGGGGAAGGAGCTGAGGACGTGGCCCAGAGTCTGAAGACAAATGATAGAATAAGTCACGTTCACAGTACCAGAATATAGAGTGCCATCATTGTGACAAGAAGGGCCACATCAAGAGGTTTTGTTATAACTGGAAGCATGAAAACGTTGAAAAGGAGAGGGGTGAAAAGAGACGTGGCGAGGAAGAGTCATCGGTCTCTGTTGTCACAGGAGGTGACATCCTTTTGGCCTGCGAGTCTGAGGACTCTGTGAGCGTGGTCGAGTAAGCCTTAAACTAGATGGTGGATTCTGACGCATCCATACATGCCACTTTCAGGAGAGATATTTTTTTTACTTACACTACGAGTGTCCTAGGAGTGTTGAAGATGGGCAACATGGAGACGTCCGAGATCATTGGACGTGGCGACGTCTCCTTGATGACAAACAATGGAGCCCGACTGATTTTAAGGGACGTCCGACATGTCCTGAATATTCGTATGAATATCATTTCAGTAGGAGGGCTTGATGACAAAGGTTACTGCAGCGTTTTTTATGACGACGGTTTCAAGCTGACGAAGGGATCCATGGTGGCTGCCCGAGGAGAAAAGTCCTCAGGCCTTTACGCGCTAAAAGCCAAGGCCGAGGTGGCAGAGGTAAATGCCACAAGATGTGTGGAGTCCTCGAGCCTGTGGCATTAAAGGCTCGGACATATGAGTGAGAGGGGCATGAGTCATCCGGCCAAGAAGGGTCTCATCCCAATGTTGGATGAAGAAAGGCCGAGGACTTGCTCTCACTGCATGCGGGGAAGCAACGGAGAGTCTCCTTTCAAGGAGACGCATCATCCAGAAGGTCCGAGGTCCTAGAGCTCGTCCACACATATGTGTGTGGTCCCCTCCTAGAAAGGTCTTTTGGAGGAGCATAGTATTTTATCTCCTTCATTGACGATTGCTTAAGAAAATTGTGGGTGTTTCCGTTTAAGATCAAGGATCACGTCGCGGGAATATTTGAGCAGTTCCATGTCTTCGTTGAGCGTGAGACCGGGAGGAAGTTGAAGGCTGTTTAGAGCGACAACAGTGGAGAGTACATTGGGACTTTTGATGCCTATTGGAGAGCACACAGAATCAAACATCAGAGGACTCCATCGAAGATGCCATAATTGAACGGCGTTGTCGAGAGGATGAACCGCACCCTGATAGAAAAGGTCAGGTGCTTGTTGTCCGAGGCCAGGCTTTCCTGATCTTTTTGGGCCGAGGCCTTGAAGGCAGCGGACCACGTAATCAACCGGTCGCCCAGTAAGCCTTTTGATGGGGAAGTCCTAGAAAGGATCTGGACCGGGAAGGAACCAACTTATAACCATCTTTGGACATTTGGCTGCAAGGGATTTATTCATGTTTCGAGAGATGAGAGGAGCAGGCTAGAGCCAAAGACGAAGTAATGTGTCTTTCTGGGCTACGGCGAGGACGAACTTGGGTATATGTTCTATGACCCAATGGAAAGGAAGCTAGTTCGATCTCGAGACATAGTCTTTATTGAGGAAGAGGCTATCGAGGACATTGAGAAAGAGAAGAAGTCTCAACCCAATACTTCTCAAACGGATAGAGTTGATGTTAAAGCTGTATGTCAATTACCTCTTGAGTCCGATGTTGGCGGACCAAGTGTTGTCGATAATAATGATGAGGCGGTCCCAACGCCTCAAGAAAATCAGGTTGAAGATCTGGTCCCTCAGGGCGAGGTGGCCCCTGTGAGACGGTCGTCCAGGGAGAGACGTCCGTCCGTCCGCCTGCCAGCAAGTGAGTACGTCCTGCTTACTGATGCTAGAGAACATGAAGATTTCAGCGAGGCCATTAGTTGCGCTCAGAAGGATAAATGGTTTGAGGCCATGAAGAAAGAAATGACATATCTTCATGAAAACCATACCTTTGAGCTGGCTAAGCTGCTTAAGGGGAAGAAGGCCATGAAGAACAAGTGGGTCTTCCGGTTGAAGACGACCGAGGACGCGTGCAAGCCAAGACACAAGGCGCAGCTTGTGGTGAAGGGCTTCAGTCAACGCAAGGGTGTTAAATTTGATGAAATCTTTGCACCTATTGTCAAGATATCCTTGGTCCGTGTGGTGCTCGGACTGGCAGCAGCTTTGAATCTGGAGATTGAGCAACTAGATGTCTGAACAGCATTTCTCCTTGGAGATCTTGAGGAAGAGATCTACATGGACCAACCAGATGATTTTGAAGTCAAGGGAAAGGAAGGACTGGTCTGTTGTTTGAAGAAGAACTTATACGGGCTGAAGCAAGCTCCGAGACAATGGTATCGAAAGTTTGAGTCTGTCATGGTCGGACGAGGATACCATAAGACTACTTTTGACCACTGTATCTTTATCCAGAGA
>JAOVVI020015892.1:0-11049 GCA_028571085.2 Nepenthes alata
TTTCCTTATTTTCTGTGACCGGACTTAGCCTTTCATCAAAACAACTTCCGGTCAACTATAGGGCGTTGACCGGATTTCGTTCTCCTTTCATTTTCATTAATTGGTTCATGATTTTCCGGTCAACATTTTACGTTGACCGGATTACTCCTTCAACAATATCAACTTCGGCTTTTCATTTCTTTGAACCCAAAATCTACTCCGTCCTTACCTTGCCCACACCGCACTCCGGCCTTACAGGACCAGAATTCATTTTCCTTAAAGAAATCAGAACTTTATTTTACCTAGCAAATCAAGACTTCTTTTCACCAAGGGAAATTCGGACTGCTATTTACCAAGTAAATCCAAACTTTTTTCCTCAACAAAATTCCGGACTTCTTTTCACCAACGAAATCCGGACGTCTTTTTCCAACGAAATCCAGACTTCTTTTCACCACGAAAATCCGAAGTTCATTTTATCAAGGAAAATCCGGGCTTCATTTATTACGAAAATCCGGACTTCGTTTTATCAGGGAAATCCGGACTTCTTTTTCATCAAAGAAATCCGGACTTCTTTTCCATTCAGAAAACCGGTCTAGAATTTCATCAATGAAATCCGGACTTCATCTTATCCCGAAAATCCGGACTTCTTAAGGCCTAACTTGATTCCATCTTAAGCCGATTTTTCTTTCTTGTTACACTTTTCGGTCAACGGGCGTTGACCGGATTTAAGACTGAAATATTTCTTTATTTTAAATAAAGGGAGGCCGGACTTCTTTTTCCTCACATAAAGGGCGGAGTTCTTTTTGCCAAAGAACGGAGTGCCTTGGATGGAGTTCTTATCTTAAGGCCAACTTATTACATTTTTGGTCAACTCGCGTTGACCGGACCCGATGACTGAATTTTCTTGGTTTTGAAATTTTGGGTCGTTACAGTTACAAACTATTACTATATATTCTCAAGTAAATCTAAAGGTTACAAACTATTACTGTATGTTCTGTAGTAAATCTGATGGGTTATAAACTATTACTGTATATTCTGAAGTAAATCTGAAAGGGTTACAGACTATTACTGTATATTTTGAAGCTAACTGAAGAGTTATTATGAAACTCTAACTGACTTCTAAAACTTAATAAATTTCTAGTTAAGAAATAGGAAGAAAAATATTTCTGATCCTGTTAATTATGTCCCAGGACTGATATACAGTTAGGTTAGGTTCTCCGGCATGTCTTAGAATGATATGGTGGAAATCGAGGATTACTCTATCCATGAAGTTACATGTGGTCTGTCCTTCCTCAGGGCATTAACCTAGAGGGTAGTTACTGTCACTGGCCGGCACCCCTGTCCTGAACCCCACAAGAAGGGGATAGATCCCGTGAGAAGGGATCACCTGTTTCTATTACTAGCCTTGGATTATGTGGAGTGAATACAATATATTTTCGATTATTCACCCCCTCTACTAGTAGGGTCTACTGGTTGGGTCCTTTATTGATAGAAAAGAAGATTTTCTATAATTCATAGATTTTATATTTATTTTTGACTTCTGATTCATGTTTACTGATTTATGTTTTTCAAAGCTTGATTATCACTGATTTCTACTTTATTTGTTTTCATGCATTCTTCTGCTACTATCATAATTGAATATTTTTATGTTATGGTTCATCTGATCTTATATTCTGTATGAACACTGTATATTCTACATAATTTGGTATCTTATTTGGATTTGGCTCACTATTTTACTATTTTTCCCTTTAGATGAGACAGTAGAGCTAGTTTTGGATGAAAAAGAATAGTTAAAGTCTTGCCTAAAGACCTTTGGAGATTTGAAGTATTCTAAAAAACCATGAAAAAAATATTTTGATGTAAATACCTAATTTTTGATATATGAATTTTGTATATGGATTTTATGTATATAGATTCAGTATGTGAAGTGTATGTGATGCTTGTACTAAAACAGGAATTTATGCTTCCGTAGGTTTATAGTTTTTCTTTCGCTATATATTTTCTGAATTCTGTACAGGTCCTAGATGACATCTCTATTTTAAACTATTAATATAGTGGATAGAAAATGTAAAATGCAAGCCGTAAGAAATTATACGATGTCTGTGATCCTATGTCTGAAATGAGAATACCTATTGATCGATATGATGATATTATTCTATATATTTATAGGTTATAAGTAGGATTTATATTTTTGTTTAGTTCAGTTATAGGGGAGACTCTGTTTGTTTTCTTCCTTAGAACTTTAGGTTGTTAATTAGTCTTACGTTTCTGTTTTCTATAATGACGAAAACTTCTTAGGATAAAAAAAATCTGTTCTATGACAATTGGTATCAGAGAAATGAGATACCTTAGGGAATGATTGATCGAAAAGTGAAAGCATAGGCTTGAATTTTTGTAAGAATAGGTTGGGGTAGGTAAGGCAACTAGGATGCTTAGGATGTTAATCCTTAGGCTAGGTTTGAATTTCATTAAATTACTAATAACCCTTTCCCTTAACTTGATTACTTGAGGTTATAATGCTATGCTTATGTTTGGTTATAGGAATAAAGATGGCCAGTAGGAGAAATCGAAGAAATAATCATGGTGGTGCTAGTACTCCCCATGATAGAGAGGCTGCATATGTTGATCTGTAAGAGCGAATAACCAATGTGGTGGAATCTGTGGAATAGAGACATATGGCTCTGGACCCTACACCCGAGCCAACTCCGGTAAACCTTGCTCCGATGACGTATGATAGATTTACATCGGAGCGAGCACCAAAATGTTTGGGAAAGCCTGATCTGATAGAAGCAGATGTGTGGCTAAAGAGAATGAAGAAGATATTTGTTGCGATTCAGTGTACTAATGAGGAGAAAGTCACCTTCGCAGTATAAAAGTTGGAAGGAAAAATTGATAGCTGATGGAGTATGAAAAAGAGGGCATTAGGCGTGCCTGATGATGCAATTATATGGAAGATGTTTGATGATGCTTTTATGAAAAAATATTTCCCATCTAGTCTCCAAGATCAGAATGAGTAAGAGTTCATGTGGCTGAGACATGGAAGTATGACTGTGACTGAATATGATGCAAAGTTCACGGAGCTATCCCAATTTTTTCCCTATTTTGTGGAGGACGAGTTGAGGAAAGTAAAGAAATTTTAGCAAGGGTTGCGGGACTATATTAGGAAGTAATTATCGACCCACAAGCTCCAAACTTATGTTGATATTCTGGATAGGGTGATTATTTATGAAAAAAGGTGGAGACGAAAAAATTCTTTGCAAAGAGGACTACTGACCGGGCGGGTTTTAGTGTTGGATCAAATGTGGGATCTTCAGGGCCGTCCAAGAAGGCAAGGACTGTAGACAAAGAAAAGAGCATCATTCCATCTCAATCAGTGACTGGCTCTCGAGCATCAGCTGCTGATTATACTTTCTGTGGGAGGAAGCATTTGGGGCAAGCATGTCATAAGGTATCAGGAGCATGCTTTAGATGTGGACAGTAGGGCCACTTGGTGAAAGACAGTCTATTACCTCCGAGGCTAGAAGAAAAGAAGCCTATTGTCACAGCTAAGGCCTTCACAGTGATCGTTCAGGACCCGGAGGCATCCCCGAATATTATGGAAGTTACTCTCTCTATCTGTGGAGTTCCTGCTTCTATATTATTTGATTCGGGGTCTAACCACTCTTTTATTTCTCAACAATTTCTATACTATATTGTATCTGCCTCATGTGTTTTGGATTATGTATTGTCTGTGTCAAATCCTACTGGATCTTCTGTGGTTACTGATGTTGTGTATCCTAGATATGTGGTTGAGGTAATAAAAAATATTTGATTGTGCACTTGGTGTTGTTGAACATGGGTGAGTTTGATGTAATTTTGTGGATAGACTGGCTAGCTAGATATCACGCCAGTATTGATTACTTTCTAAAAAAGGTTTGTTTTGACATTCTTAGGATGCAACCCTTTATCTTTCAAGGCATTAGAAAGAAGGCGGTGCTTGTATTAATTTGTGCTTTACATGCCAAGAATCTGATGAAACATGGGTGTAAAGCTTACCTGGTATATACCCACACCATTGGGAGTTCCAGTGTGCCGGTTAAGGATATCCTTATTGTTTGTGATTTTGATGATGTATTTTCGGAGGAATTGCCTAGATTACCTCCACACCGAGAAACTAAGTTTGAGATTACAGTTATTCCCAGAGTTAGCTCAATTTCTAAGGCCTCTTATCGTATGGCCCCGGTGGAATTAAAAGAATTAAAATTGTAATTATAGGAGCTGTTAGATAAGGGCTTTATCAGACCGAGTGTATTTTCTTGGGGAGCACCAGTATTATTTGTGAGGAAGAAAGATGGGTCTTTGCGGATTTGTGTTGATTATCGTGAGTTGAACAAAATCACGATTAAAAATAAGTATCCATTGCCACGTATCGATGATTTATTTGATAAATTGTAAGGATCTCAGGTGTTCTCAAAGATCGATTTGAGGTCCGGTTATTATCAGTTGAGGATCAAGCCAAAAGATATGGCTAAGACTACTTTTCAGATGTGTTATGGCAACTATGAGTTCCTTGTTATGCCATTTAGCCTTACGAATAACCCTACTTCTTTTATGGATCTCATGAATAAGGTATTCAGGCCGTATCTGGATAAATTTGTTGTGATTTGTATTGATGACATCCTAATATATTCAAAGGACTATGAAGAGCATGAAACTCACCTAAGGATGGTACTTCAAGTGCTATGTGAAGAAAAATTATATGCTAAGCTGAGTAAATGTGGATTCTGGCTGGAGAAGGTAATGTTTTTGGGACATGTGATTTCTTATAGTGGTATTTCCATGGATCCAAAGAAGGTGAAGGTTGTTACAAACTAGAGTAGGCCAACATCTATGACTGAGGTTAGGAGTTTTCTTGGCATGGTAGGCTATTACAGGCATTTTGTAGAGAATTTTTTACTAATTGCTATTCCTCTAACTCAGCTACAAAAAAAGGAGGCTAAGTTTGAATGGATTGAGGAATGTGATATGAGTTTTTAGGAGTTAAAGGATCGCTTGACTACCACCTCGGTTTTGATTATTCCGGAGGGTTTAAGAGGCTTTGAGGTATACTGTGATGCCTCTAAGGTAGGTTTAGGTTGTGTATTGATGCATCATGGTAAAGTAGCAGCATATGGGTCTAGACAACTGAAGGTGCATAAAAGAAACTACCCGACTCATGATCTGTATATAGCTGCTGTGGTGTTTGCCTTGAAAATTTGGAGACATTACTTATATGGTGAAAAGTTCCTTGTGTATTCTGATCATAAAAGTTTAAAGTATCTGTTTTCACAAAATGAACTTAATATGAGGCAAAGGAGGTTGTTTTATTTCTTAAAAGACTATGACTGTGAAATACAGTATAAGCCAAGGAAGGCAAATGTAGTTACAGATGCATTGAGTCGTCGATTAGGGTATATAGATAAGTTAGGAATCAAGTAGATGAAAATGTTGGATTATCTGAAGCAGTGTGATATCCAACGCTCTTCTTGGGGTGATAGGATGCTCCTATCTTATCTTTAAATTTAACTGGTGGTAATTAGTGAAATTAAGAAAAAGCAAGTGAAAGACCTGTTCCTTGTAGATATTATAAGTGATCTGAATAGAGATTCTCAAACCAATTTTAATGTTTGGACTGATGGAGCATTGAGGTTCAGAGACCGATTATGTGTATCAGACGATAGGGAACTAAAGGAAAAGATTTTGAAGGAGACTCACCGGTCTCGGTATACAATTCACCCTAGGGCAAACAAAATATATTAGGATCTGAAAAAAACTTTCTGGTGGAGGAACATAAAGAGGGATATCATGGCTTATATGGAGAAATACCTTGTATGTCAGCAACTGAAAGCTGAAAAGAGGAAGCATTCTCGGTTGTTACAGCCAATGCCGATCCCAAGCTGGAAATGGTAAAATATTACTATGAATTTTGTATCTGGTTTGCCGAGGACTCCCAGGAATTATGACTCCATTTGGGTTATAGTTGATCGGCTGACAAAATTAGCTCATTTTTTTGGCGATCAAGATGACATATTTTTGTGATAGACTGGCCCAGTTATATGTAATTAAAATTATGAGGCTTTATGGAATACTTGCCTCGATTGTGTCTAATAAGGATCCCCGTTTTTGTCTCAAGATTTTGGAAAAGCTTATATAAGAAATTTGGAACAAAATTGAAGTTCAGTACTGCGTATCACCCCCCAAATTGATGGCTAATCAGAGCGTACAATTTAGATTCTTGAGGACATGTTGAGGGCCTCGGTGTTGGGAATGAAAGGGACTTGGGAGACTTATCTGGCACTGACTGAATTTGCATATAATAATAGTTATCAGGCTAACATCGGTATGACACCTTTTGAGGCTCTATATGGGAGGAAATGCAGATCATTGATTCACTGGGAGGAGACTAAAGATAAGAGGATTTTGAATCTTAAAATTGTGAAGGAAACGACGGAGAAAATTAAACTGATTCATGATAATCTGAAAGTTGCTTAAAATAGAAAAAAAAGTTATGCAAACCAGAGGATGAAAGAATTGATCTTTAAGGTAGGAGAATTTCTATTTTTGAAAGTTTCTCAGTCAAATGGAACATTTAGGTCCGAAGTAAAAGGAAAATTGAAACTACGGTTCATAGGTCCATTTGAAATTCTAGAGAGGACGGGGAGGTAGCTTATCGGTTGGCACTACCGCCTAGTCTGGCAAACGTACATGATGTATTTCATGTATCGATACTTCAAAAGTATGTCCACGATCTTACACACGTGATTGAGTGTGAGCCCTTGACTACTGATAAGGATTTATCCTATGTTGATGAGCCAATACAGATTCCAGATCGAAAGGATCAGAGGTTATGCACTAAGACCATTCCCATGGTGAAAGTACTCTAGAGGAATCATTCACCGAAGGAGGCCACCTGGGAGCACAGAGAGGAAATTCGAAGTGAATATCCCCACTTGTTTTCTTGAGGCATGTAGCTTTATTTAATTTTGAGGATAAAATTTCTATAAGTAGGGGAGAATGTAAGATCCCGATCCTAGAATATGATAATTATGGAATAATTACATGGATGAAAATTATGTTTAGATTTAAGAATATGAAAAAATTTGATACCGAAGCAAAATGAGGCGAAATAGGCTAAGGAGCATGGGGCGCTTGACTACTGCTCGAGCCCATCTCGAGTGAAAAAGTGTGAATGCACTGCTCGAGGGTGCGCCTGAGGCAAAGGTGGGAGCGGTCTCAGCTACGAGCACACCGCTTGAGCACAATTATACGAGAGCGGGCGCTCGAGCACCGCTCAACTGGCGCTCAAGCGCCAACCATGTGACCGCTCATGGTTCCTTTTTCTTTCATATTTTAAATGGATTTTTGGGGTTTTGGGGCCTCACTTTAACAGCAGAACCAACAGAGAACGAAGGAGAGAAAAAGGGAAGAAATCTTCCGTCCAATCCCTATCAAAATGAGGATAACTATAGACCGAGCTCAGGCAAATGTATTTCAGACGTTATTTACTATTTTTACAGCTTTTTAAAATCTCAAATATTGTATTTATACTTTAAATCCATGATTCTTCATGTTTAATGTAAATAATGCCTATTTCTCCTGACTAATTGGACAGATTTCATGCTTGTATATACTACTAAATATACCTCTGATTTCATGAAAATACATATATTTGGTGTTTGTTTATCGTTCGGACTGTTTGGCAAAATCCTAAGCACAACAATGAAGGGATTTTATAGGTTTAATTAAAAATTTCTGATATGTAAAAGTTAATTTGTAATGTGATAATATCTAGAATGTGATTTATGTCTGAAAAAATTTACACGGATTTATGTTGTTAAATTTTTGAGAATTATTGAAGCAAACTGAAGGGTGACAAACTATTACAGTATATTCTGAAGTAAATCTGAAGCGTTACAAATTATTACTGTATATTCTAAAATAAATGTAAAAGTTACAAACTATTACTATATATTCTGTAGTAAATCTGATGGGTTATAAACTATTACTGTATATTCTGAAATAAATCTGAAAGGGTTATTATGAAACTCTAACTAACTTCTAAAACTTAATAAGTTTTTATTTAAGAAATAGGAAGAAAAATATTTCTAATCCTGTTAATTAGGATCCAGGACTAATATATGGTCAGGTTAGGTTCTCTAACATGCCTTAGAATATTATGGTGGTAATCGAGGATAACTCTATTTATAGAGTTACACGTGGTCTGCCCTTCCTCAATGCGTTAACCTAGGGAGTAGTTACTGTCACTGGTTGGCACCCCTATTCTGAACCCCACGAGAAGGGGAAAAATCCCGCGAGAAGGGATCTCCTACTCATGTTACTAACCTTGGATTGTATGGAGTGAAAATAATCTATCCTTGATTATTCATCCCCTCTGCTAGTAGAGTATACTAGTTGGGTCCTTTACTGATAGAAAATGAGATTTTTAATAATTCATAGATTTTGTATTGGTTTCTGACTACTGATTCATGTTTACTAATTTATATTTTCTGAAATGTGATTATCACTAATTTCTGCTTTCTCTGTTTTCATACATTCTTCTACTATTGCCATAATTGAATATTTTCACGTTACTATTCATCTGCTCTTATGTTCTGTATGAACACTATATATTCTGCATGTTTTGGTACCTTATTCGATTTTGACTCGTTGTTTTACTATTTTTTCCTTCAGATAAGACAGTAGAGCTAGTTTCGAATGATAAAGAATAGTTAAAGTCTTGCCTGAAGACCTTTGGAGATCTGAAGCATTCTGGAGAACTTAAAAAAAACAGTTGGATGTAAATACCTGATTTTTGATATATGAATTCTGTATATGGATTTTGTATATAGATTTTATGTATATGGATTCAGTATGTGAAATGTATATGATGCATGTGATAAAATAAGAATTTATGCTTCCGTAGGTTTATAGTTCTGCTTCCGCTATATGTTTTCTGGATTCTGTACAGATCCTGGATGACATCTCTATTCCGAACTATTAATATAATGGATAGAAAATTTGAAATGCAAGCCGTAGGAAATTATAAGACATCCGTGATCCTGTATCTAAAATGAGAATACCTGTTGATGGATATGATGGTACTATTTTGTATGTTTACAGGTTATAAGCAGGATTTATATTTTCATTTAGCCCAATTTTAGAGGGGACTCTATTCATTTTTTTCCTAGAACTTTAGGTTGTTAATTAGGTTTAGATTTTTGTTTTCTATAATGACAGAAAATTCTGAGGACCAAAAATACCCCGTCCGTCACACTACATATCCTTTAAACTTTTACAGTATTTAATTAATTTTTATTTCTTTTAAATTATTCAAAATAATAAATATATCCATAATAAATCCAATAGGGATTCAGGATATTACACAATAAGGCTAAAGTTAAAGACTTAAAATGATTAAAGGACTTCAACAATATTAAAGGAACTAGCAGTGTCATGACCGAAGCAAAGGATGAAGGGTCAAATATCATGCTTTCAATAAACAAAGGAATGTAGGAATATGAGAGGAATATATTCTAAGAGTACCAAAATAATTTTAGCAATTTTGTTATTACCTCCAACCAAACTTAAACTTTGCAATTTCGTTTGTTACCAACTCTATACTATAAAGTTAATGGTTAAGCCATTATACATACAAATATCACTGTCACATTACACCCACCCTGCAGTCCTTAAGAAAGTAAACAATCTTCGAATTTATACAGAAAACACTTAACCAATCTTCCAATCTCACAGCATCCACAAAGAATCAAGAAAACACTTACATTTATAACCTCCACAATTTCCTACACAAACAGACGCAGAAAAACCATTCCCTAAAATTCTTATTGTATGCATACGAAATTCAACCATAGTCATATAATCCCACATTTTATTACAAAAGCTCACACGAGAATTCCTCATGAATTCCTTTAATCAACCCCACCACCTGCATAAAGAAATACTGGGACAGTTACAAAATCATGTATGTTTCGAGACAGATTGACATACATACAAATATTGAGATCATTTAAGACTTTAGGTTAAATTCATTTTTTTGACCGGTTTACATTAAATTGAGTAAAACTTGACGAATATCTGACCTTCGCACATGCATATTTTGGATTGTAAGAATGAGTCAAAAGAATATCTCTAGGGTACTGATGTATATTTTAGACAAATTGGTCACGTCCGATATACACTCGAAGGATACATGTGCATATTTGAGACAGAATATAAGCACCTGATATGTGCCTGATAGATACTCACATGCGTTACAGTTTTCCCTTAGCGCCTCATGTGTGTCAGATTTTTATAAAAGCTCCCCTTTGGTCGATTTCAATCATTTTGCTACGAATACCAAAGGAGAGAGAGAGAGAGAGAGAAAGAAAGAAGGATAGAGAAGGAGGATCCAAGTGAGATTTAAAAACTTGGATAATTTCAGGTATAAAGTAAGTATATCCAAACCTCTCCTTCTCTTATTGCTATTCTTTTTTTATTTTTATGAGCATTTATTATTTTAAATATTCATATATATGATATTTTTATAACTATAAAATTTATACCTTGCATGCATGTTATTCTATTCCCATTCCATAAAATATATACTTTCAATTTATATACATTGTATGTGAAATCTAACTTTTTGCAACCATACTCATATATGCTTCTAAATTTTGTTTAAATACTCTTACATGTCTCTAATATATATATATATATATATTTATTTATATTTATATTTATTTACATATTTTATACTTAAAATAAATTGATACAATTATACTAATAATAAATTGATACAATTATACTAAGTTTACTGAACATTGTAATTTTTTTGAGATTATAACGTCTACATGTCTTAATATGTATCTTAAATTCTCTATACGTTTTAACAAAATGCATATAAAATGTTCCTATATATATATGTGTGTGTATGTATTTTTATGTGTCATCAATTTAACAAAAAGATAAAATTTTTTTTATTTAAGCTAATGAAAAGGATATTTTCTCTGCTACAAGAAAATATAAAAACTATGATTGTTTTTGAATAGAATT
>JAOVVI020015893.1:0-11049 GCA_028571085.2 Nepenthes alata
CACAAACTATAATATAATTTTAGATGATCAATATTATAAAAAATAATATCCCATTAATATTTATTTTAACTTATTGATAATTAAGTATATAGGTGAAGGCCATAATTAACCTATTAATATCGAGTATACACAATATTTTTAAGATGTATAGATAACTATCATTTTTATAATAATATATAATATAATTTTAGATGATTAATATTATAAAAAATAATATCCCATTAATATTTATTTTAACTTATTGATAATTAAGTACATAGGTGAATGCCATAATTAACGGATTAATATCGAATATGCACATTGTTTTTAAGATGTATAGACAACTGTCATTTTATAATAATATATTATTAAAAATCATATTTATTATATGATTTGCTATCAAATGATATCTATATATTTTTATGACTTTAAATAATTATGAGTCGGCATATCATAAATTGAATTTGATTAGTTGATTTATTATAAAATAATATATTAAATAAATTTTCTAAATAATTTATCAATTAATATTTTTATCATATGTTGAATAATTAAATTTCCTAACAACTATTAATAAATACCAACTTGTTAAAATTACCTCCTTGTTATTATGGGATTTTCAAGCCTTTTGAATAGATCGGCTGAACAGTTGTAACGATCCGAGCTAACAAGATAATATATTATCCGATTTAAATCGTAGGTATGAGCCTATAATTGTATGGTTTTATTTTTCTTGGGTTTTTCTATAAAAATTACTTATTATCAGGGTGATATTTAAATATTACTAAAACTGTATATCTACGCTATATCCCTAGACTGTATTGGATCCCAAATATTAGTTTTCAGACTCCAACCTACTTAAGAAGCAATGTCTTTGTCACTAGTTACACAACTCACGACTAGCTTGGGTCACGTTTGTGTACTTTCGGTTAAGATTGTCTCTGATACCATTATGTAGCGAATCGAGTTTATAAAATAATATAGTATCTGCTTTATAATAATAACATACACTTATCTCCATTCTCTTTTACTCTCTACATTTTTTTCTCAACATCTTTTTAAATCTATTAGAAATATAACTAATTTAAGCATTGAGTGATATATCGGAGAGCGAATTTCGTACACCTCTTAACTTTAATTTATTTTGTCATGATACGCAGGATTCTAATTCATGATTACAAAGATCATACTTGTTTATATTTAAATATCTAAGTGAAACAGTCGGCTTCCTAATTTATATGATAATCTGGATTCTCAAGATGCATCATTGGCTTCGTTTGTAGAAAAAACCGATAATCAAGCCACTCAAATGTGATAATCAAACCACTATTTGAAGAGAGAACAAGGTCAATTTCAATGCCCAGTCAAACATGCCGTCCAAGGATATCATTTCTCATTATGATGACTCAACAGAGAATAGCCATGAAATACTCATTCAACCACAGATGTAAATGTGAAAATGCTGGCGGCTCACATCGGCATTATTCCTGAGATGTTGGAAAACCTTTGGTTCATGATGAAGTTTCATGTAGTAGTCTTCCGAGAACAGTCCATAACCGAAAAGTCCCACACGCTTTGTCGAATCATTCGGAATTGAAGACGTCCCTCAATGTGAAGAGGATTGTGTTCGCATCCTAGGTGGAAAAGAGAATTAGAATGATCGAGTAGAGCAGCTATTCCGAGAAAGCACATGAGACATTCAGCCGACTTAAGCAGGTTACCATTTATAGGGGAGATCAGAATATATTGACTCCCACTCAAGTTTAAAATGCTAACCCTAGAACCCTACGATAACAATTATAATCCTATGGATCATTTTCGTACATTGTTGGAATTCCCGGGGCCTAGATGATCCAACCTTTTGTCTCTACTCCCCTTTAACCCTCATAGGAGATGCATGAATTTGGTATTATCGGTTGGCATTAAATTCCATTCAAACATTCTAGGAGCTGATTAATAATTTTCTATCACAGTTTGCCTTCAATAGGATGGAAGAAAAGTAGTTGTGGCACCTTATCCGCATTCAACAATGACCAAATGAAAGTTTAAAGTGTTTGGCTTGGCTCAACGCGAAGGCTTGAAGAATATTAAAACTAATCGATGAGGTAAAGTTGAATTCCTTTATAGAGGCTGTGTAGCCAGCCAAATTTTTTAAATATTTAGTTCAACAAGAGCTCAAGATCTTTCTTGAGGTAGAAACTATCACCTAAACTTATATTGTTGTCGAAAAGATCGATTGGTGGAAAAAAAGGAATGGTGATAATTCTACCGCTTGAGATCTCAAAAAGCAACCAAGGAAAAAATTAAACATTAGAAGAGAGTACTGACCTTTGAATTTAACTCTTTTGAATGACACTCAAACAATGATGCAAATTTGGAATGAGAAATTTTTGAAGTGGTCCAAACTTGTCAAAAGCCCAAAATGAGGATATCAGATGAAATACTGTTTCTACCAAAAATCTTTAGATTACAACACCAAAGACGGTCAGACTCTATAGAAGGAGGTTGAAACCATCATTCAATGGGTATCTCAATAAGTTCTTAAAAGACTCGGGATAAGGTCTCAGGAGTGCCAATAATGACTAGGCAGGATAACAAGAACAACTATGCAAATGGGTAGTAGTTGGAGTGGTAAATATTATATCGACGAGACTACTTAGAAGTAAAGTTCGAGACCACCTTAAGAAAACTTCTAATAGTAAGAAACATACGCTTAGTAATGACAATATAACTCACGTAGTAAATCCCTATTCTGACCCTGTTATTGTATTTGCACTGATTTCGAACGGTACCCTTAATTATCAATTGAAATGAATTTTCTTTGATAATGAAAGTTTTAAAAATTTACTTTATCTTGATATTTACTTTAAATCGAATTGAAAAATGGCCAAATGAATGTGGCAAAGGAACCCTTATACGGATTAGATAGTGAACTTGTACAGGTTCAAGGAACTATTCAATTAGAAGTCACATTAGGAACGCATCCAAAGAGAATCTGTCGAATGCTAATGTTCCTAGTAGCGGATTTACCCTCAGTCTACAATATAATATTGGGGTGACCTTATTTGGTAGCATTTGGACCAGTGATGTCAATCTCTCATTTAAAAATAAAGTACATAACTCTTGGTGGAGTATGAGAGATCTTAGGCGATCAAATCACTTGCTGAACATACTTCTTAGCTCAAATCAATCAGACGGTTTTGAATCAATTGATTGAGGAATTCGATCTCCGAGGTAAAGCAATTCTACAACAAGGTCAATCGAGTAGGTCAACTGATTGAATCCCATTAGATCGGAACGAACCCAAGAAATATGTGCATATTGAGGGTTCTCTCTCGGATCAATTATATGGACAGTTGATGACTTTTCTTCAACAAACTAAAATGTGTTTGTATGGACATTAGTGGATATGTTGGGGGATTCTAACTGAGGTAACGGTTCATAAGTTAGATTTTGATCCTAGATGTAAACCAATCATGTAAAAACGGAAAAATTATTCTATTGAGAAACTAATTGCCATGAGAGATAGAGAAAAAAAAAGCCACATAATCAATTAAATTCACAAAATAAGTTTAACCATCCAGATATACATTAATTTTCATCATCTTTTATTTCCTACATTTTTTTCTTTAATATCTTTCTAAATCTATTAGAAAGATCATTAATTTAAGCATCAGAAGATATATTAAGAAGTGAATAATATATATCTTTTTACCTATAATTTATTTATTATGATGCGTAATATTTTAATTTATAATTATGAAGATTAGATCCCGTTTGCATTAGAACATCTAAGTAAACCAGTTGGCTTCCTAATTCGTATGATAATTCAGATTCTTAAAATAGATTAATATTAATTTTTGTTAATATGATATGTTTATTAGTAGAAATTTTACAATAAAAAAATTTACAGTCTATAAAAAGATTAGTAAAAGCTATCTCGTCTTTCCTTTTTCCAAATATCTCCTACATAATTTCCTTTCAGCTTGCTCTGCTACCCATATGAGATTAGGATGCTAAATTATCATTTTTTTTCTGCCATATAGTGCTTGAGATATGTTAACTTAATTGAAAAAGATGGATAAATACAATTATCTAAGTTATATAAATAGGAAATGAAATTAGCTCAAATCAAATGTAGTATATATTCATCTATTTTTATGTACTATAGGTAGCATATATTTATAAATAAGATATTATATTATTAAAAATAATATATTCTAATAATTTACTATAGAAAGTGTAAATTTAAGTTTTTACGGTCCGTCCTTTTCGAATGTGATAGTGGGAGGCCTATGCGGATAAGAGTGGCGATGGCGGTCTAAGGGGTGGTTGCGGTGTCAGACGTGGTTGTCGGAATGGGGTTGGGGGTAGAGGAGGTTTTCAATTTTTTTCTTTTGGGTATTTTTCATTCCTTTTGAATTGATTTTATATAATTTGATAATCAATATCTAATTCCGCTAAAATTTGACATTGTAGAAGATTTGGTACACTTTCAACAGATTTTATTGATATTTTTGGATACCCAAATGAATGAGGAAAAATTGCTCGGATCTTCATATTAGAGGGACAAGCACACAGCAGATAGAGAGCTCTTGTTCTACGATTCAGTTATGGCGTTTGCAAGGGATTCTTCTCTTCAGCTTGTGTAGAAAGTGAGGAAGAAGGGTTTTAGCGTTTTCGCCTTTTCCTTTTCTCTTTTGTTGGACAAAGGGAAGAGAGAGAGAGAGAGAGAGAGAGAGCAGAGAAGAGTGCTGAAGAATGGAGACTAGTACGAGCGGTATTAGCGTTGATAATGATGGAAGGAGCGTAAAATTGAGAAAAAGGCAAATGATGAGAATAGAGAATCCCTTTACCTTCAAAGTTGGTCAAGTCTTCACTGGCTTTGGCATCGGTTGTGGTCTTGGTATCGGCGTTGGTCGCCCCTTAAATTTAGGTATAGCTTCTCTCTCTCTCTCTCTATGTGGAAGATGGACGTGAGAGGTCTACTGAAGCTCAAGAATGGCGAAACCCTAGAAAAATTTGAGGCTACTCAACCGAGTACATTTGGCTTTATATGCTCAAATCTTCCTAATTTTTGTTTCATCCTTTGATTTCTTTGTTTATTTGGTTGTTTGTTTGCATACAGTTACAACTATTTGTCGGTTTCTTGTATTTCAGTTCCTCTGTTTGTGCTTGATAGTTCCTTTGAATATGCAACAACTGTAGGTTTTCAAACTTGACTGAGAAGAAAGAAGAGATGAGGGAGGGAGCTGGAGAAGAGGAAAAGGATAGAGACTAGAGAGAATCGGATAATTCTTTTATAAAGCATTGAGACATGTAATTCATATTTCATATCAGTGCAAATGATGCTTCATGTAACTAATTACAATTGGTAGTAGCCTTTTGGTGGGAAACAACTGATTAACGAAATTTACGGCTTCATCAACTTTAGAAGGAACACTTTGAAGGGTTAGATTATCTTAGAGTATTCTCAGGAACCTTAAGTTTTGATCTGTGTATGTAATTCGAATCACATCGTTCATGAGCTACTTTAAAGGTCAACTATGGTGATGTATCTTCACACTCATTTATTGGGTACATTAAACAAGTGATAGATTGCACCTGATTGTCAATAGGGTTCATATCAACCTAAAAATTGTTAGATTTCCTTCTTTCTTTTTAATTTTTTCCCTTCCAGAGGTGACGGAAGGTGTGGGTGTGGAGTGATCATGGTTGATCTGTGACCTTGGAGTTAGTAGAATGTAGGCTTGAACCAAGCTTGAAAGTTGAAAAATCAATATAATTGATGGGAGTTTTGCTCAGTTGACAATTGCTATTAATGGTGAGGATCATTTTGCATGTGCCATTTTGGGGTGGGGGGTGTTGACCGTTAATATATCTCCTTATCATCATTGTCAATAGTGGCACTATTACCTTAACTAGCATTTGAGGACCATTTGTAAAAAGTTAATAGCTGTAGTGGTTTGATAATTTGGGACAATTGGTTTTAGAATCCATGAGCTGGAAGGCTTCTTGCCCCACAATTCGAGGAGTTAATCAATGAAGTTGCTCGTGTGTTTGTGTATTTATGTTTCATCATCATTTGAATGAGAAAGGTTAAGTTATCGCAAAATGGAAAATTTTCATTTATGTAATCTTCTGCTTGGTAAGATAGTCCTTTTTTGGTGTTGCCTATTTTTCTTTGGTTGATAGAACTGTTTTCATATCAGGCGCAATTCCTGTACTGAATCAAGTTATGAGTGCTGCAAGTGGTGCAACTTACGCATTTTCTGGTATTGGTAGAAATGTGAATGACACTGTATGTGAGAATTTTTGTTTCTGAAGTCACATATTATTTACATTTCATATGCTTCCATTATTTTTATTTTTATTCTAATTTAAGATTGGCATTCTACTACTTATTTCAGCTAAAGAAGATGGGGGCGAAGAACATTGAGGCAGGCATAGGATGTGGACTTGGTTTTGGACATGGTTTTGGAATTGGTTTGTAATTTGTTACTTTAAATCCATAGTTTCTGTTGACACATCTTTCGTGATTTAGTATTTGTTCCCTTTTATTGAACTTTACAATTGTGTAGTGTGGATCCATATCTTTAGTACAGAACTCATGGATGAACATATCAGTATTGGAATCGGTTGTGCTCATATCGGTATTGGTCATATCAAATAAAATGTATTAGTGTTGGATATATCTGAAAGGCAAAAGTTTTCAAGAATTGTAAGTTTATAGGGTTATATCAAGATATTGGAAAAAATCCGGTATATAGGGGGATGATACTGATACATTTTGGCCGATATTTATTTCTATATTATGAAAAAGTAATCAAAAAATAAAACGATCATCTTATTCTTAATTCCATTTAAACTTGTTTTTTGTTGCGAATAAAAAAGATACCGAGGAATTGTCTATGCATAAAAATCGTAGCATGTTACTCCATTTTAAAATCAATTTATTTCGTAATAGCAAATACTAGTCACAATAGAAGTTTCAACATAGCGAATTTAATTATTAGTAAAGTTTAAGTTTCAACTAATATGAATCCTTATGAACCTAAAAAAGGATAAAGGCCCAGTAGAAATTACTTATCCTTCGAGATTTCGTTATAAGTTCTATCCATATATGTTTTGATCACCAATTCATACTAGATCCAGATACATTTAATCTGAATTGAGAAAATAACCCAAAATCCATTAATGAATCATTGGCTTCGCTGAACAACTAAAGAACATATATGGATAATGCACATTCCAGTTGATCAAGCCTATTTCCTTCTAATTGTTTTGTTTGGAAACATATATCCATGGGGCCCTTCGCTATACTAGCAATGAATCCCATATGTTAAATGGGTTCTATAGAAATACCACCTATTCCCAATCTCCAGTGGGGAAAAAAAAATCGATCTATTTATAATCTTCTGCTAGTTGGATTCTTCCATGTGTAGGATAACCCTAAGGGGTTGTGGGACTTTTTCTACCAATTGGGGCCCTCTTTTCACCATCCTCATAGAGATGGTTTGTAGGGTTCATAACTACTACTCTTACTATGACCTTGTTAAACTTTGATATGGAAAATTTTCTTCTTGCTAAGATGTGCTAGGAAACTTACTACATCGTGATGCAGAAGATTACTTTCCAACTTTTGAAGTGACAGTTGGGATTCTTACTCCATGAATGATGGTTTCTAATGGCATTACATTATATAGTGAATGATCCAGATGTAGTGTTATGCTGTCGTCTGATTATATTCTGTCTTCTCGGCTCCTTAAAGTTTGGCAGAAAAATGCTTTCATATATTGTTTCGATTTGATAAAACGGAAACAATCATCTGAATTTGTGATTTCATTTTTAAAGAATGGCAAAACTGGAAGCAGAAATTCCTTCTCCCTTGTTTTTATATATATTTCAGGCAGAGAAAAAATAATAAATAGGTTTGAAACCCTAAGCCATTGGTGTCTCTCAGTCCAAAGTTTGAACTCCAAATCTAAATACTTCACACCTCAAGCAACAGGCACCTTGCTCCAACACCGTACTAAATGTCTTGCTCTGACATTTACGCTTCATTTTATTAGGTTTATGAATTATAAATCTTTATTATATTATTTATATTTTTTATATACTTTTAAAACAAAATTTCATCATTATCATGATTATTATTTTATTATTATTACTTAATTGAATTTGTATATGATACTGTAAATTGAACAAACGACTTTTTAGTTTATAAGCAGTCGGATCATGGTAATTTGAACTTGTGAATGTAATGAAGTTGCTGAATTTCTTATTTAATTACAAGATTTGGGTCAATATAATATATTTGACATTAATGAGACGTACTCGTCATGCTAATTACTAGTATTATCTAAAAGCATTGATTTATATTACTTAAAAGTGAAATTCTGCCTTTCACTTCGGTTATGTTAGTTTTGTCATAAGCAAAATCTGCCTACATACGTAAGTAGAAGGGAATCATTTTTGAGGTTTTGCCAAAAGTTGGAACCAGAATTGGAATTTCAGATTCCGCTATTGGTTCTTTTGCCACCCACTCTTAAATGCATATCAAAAGCTGATAGGTTCTGTGCTAATTATCCGTAAATTGAAATGTTTGACAGGTCTTGCTGTGAAACCTGGAGTAGTTCATCAAATGCAATCATATGTTGTTGTATGTATCTGTTTTTGCCTCTTTTTACGGGCTCCAAGATTCCAATTGCATGAATATGAATGTCTTGTGCGCTGAATCCATAGGAAGCAATGAGTAAGCTGATAATGAAGCTTGGAGTAGCTCCACATTTATCCATTGATCAAGGTGTCCTCCCTGCATCTATGCAACGGGGAATGAGCATGGTAAGTGAACACTCCACACAAAACCAATTGGGAAATAAGTTGGGAAGTAAAATACCGCACTCCACAACCCACAGCCAGCATGAAGATAGGAATTGGAGTACGGAGTCAGCTTATCAGAATCTTGGCTCACAAGGTGCCCCAATACATAGTCAGACCAGGAAGGTTATCAACACCTTTATGCAGAATCCAGTTCTAAGGGACAGAGATCCCGAGATAAATGAAACGGTATGTAAGATATGCAATCTCTATGCCATTCAGTTTGATTGTCCAAGTACATTATGGCCAATATGCTTAAATATGTCCATCATATAATAAGCTTTAACAATTCTCTTGGTACTGACCTTATGCCTTAAAGAAGATGGGAACTCTATGTCATAAAACATTTTGGTATTCTCACCTGTTTAAATATCTGTTGGCTAATAATTTGTTCGTTTGGAATTTGCAGCTGAGTGTTTGCTCAATGTGAATGGGATTCCTGATAGGGTTAACTGCGATGACTATTGTTGTAAATGTTGGCCAATATGTATTGGTAACAGGCCCCGTGATACCAATATTTTCGGATTCTGCAATAATATCGCGATATGTTATCAAATTGGAGATACATTGCGATATGTTCTTTGATATTTAAAATATTTGTCGACATATCCGATATTTGGCAAATATGTTGGTCGACATAATCTTGTTAGCTTACAATTTTTAGAAAAAAAATTCTGATATGTCCGATTCTGGTACTGATATTTTCATCCATCGCTGTGAGCATAGTTTATGGTTTACAAATGCCCTTGACTGAGAATACTGAGCCATCCCTTCCCCCCTCCTCTTCCAAAAAGAAAAAGGAAACAAAAACTGAAAAAGAACAAAAGATAGTGGCCATATCTCCATATCTCCATATCTCCTAATTCTAGTTTGATGAGAAGGAAATACTATCTCTCTGAAATTCAGGGAAGTTAAATTGTTTGCAACTTTTGATCGCAAATAGTTAGAAATACAACTTTACATATTTGGATCTTGATTTGGTTGGCGGAGCTAATGAAGTTTTGTGGTTCACAGGATCATATCTACATAAATCGGATTTGTTCTTTTCAGTACTCAAGCTGTATTGCTAATCTTATGCTTCTATACTTAGAAACAACAAACATTATTCTTCCCCTTCCCGATCTTTTTCGTCTCCTGCCGTTGTGATCTTGACTCCTTGGTTTTACTCGGGAAGAGATAGTTCTTTTATATTTTTTCTGATAAGTGGAGTAATGTTATTCAATGCTACTTTGTGTAGGGTGAGCAATTGCAATCAGAGAACAGAATGCTTCACATGGTAATGTTTATATTGGGAGTTACATTCCTTTAATCCTTAAAGAGTGATGTCCATGGAAAGAAATGTGCCAGCATTGGCAGAATTTCTGGGTTTAAATTTGACTGTGAAGATTGTTAGCTAATTTATTGAATTGTTTAGTTATTGGCCATTGCAGGCAGATCTAGGAATTCCCCTATGTGGGGCCTGCCGACAACATGTCGCAAAGCCCTTCTCTTATATTCCTTTAATCCTTAAAGAGTGATGTCCATGGCAAGAAATGTGCCAGCCTTGGCGGAATTTCTGGGTTTAAATTTGACTGTGAAGATTGTTAGCTAATTTATTGAATTGTTTAGTTATTGGCCATTGCGGGCAGATCTAGGAATTCCCCTATGTGGGGCCTGCTGACAACATATCGCATGGCCCTTCTCTTCTAGGGCACCTTATCACAAAATCTAAGAAAAACTATATGAAGCATGGATGAAAATATCGGTATCAGGTTCCCTTGATATCAATATTTCTCGTTACATGGCAAGGTTATATATGTGGCTATATTGGCAATATGTTGTGATATTGGGCCAATGTTCAAATATCGGCCGATATACCTGATATTGGCAAACTTTTTGCTTTTGATATATTTGATATTGATACGTATTATCCGGTACTGATATGATGGTGGCTGATATTTTTGTCCATGGTAGGGAGCAAATAGATACTGTGGTCAAGTGACAGTAATCTCCACCAATGGGCCAAAACTGACCATGAGCTCAAGCTAACCACAAACAGTAATACGGATAGTCCTGGCATGCCACTTAACCGGGGATGATGGGTGTGGCTTAAAGCTGCTAATCATAGATGCTAGTTGTTGGGGTCACTCTCTTGTGACATTTGTGTCCGCGGACTTGTGGAGACAAATGGACGCGGACGTTTGGAGAAAT
>JAOVVI020015895.1:0-11048 GCA_028571085.2 Nepenthes alata
GAAGATGATGTTAATGAATCTGTTGTTGCAAACTGGACATTATCGGTTCGAACCACGAATAAGTCCCTCGGCAACGAAAGGGTGAGACAAAGTACATTTGAGACTCCCAAGGCCGCAATCAAAAGATGGACATATCGGTTGATATTTAAAATACCAATCGATATATATCAGCATCAGGGCTACAAATTGTGGAAGAGCAGATCTCTTGTGCTCTTACTGGATTTGTGTCCTACCCTTACAATATCTAAGAAAGGCAGGCTAAAAGGATTTCTTAGTCTACTTAAACACTCCACGCACGCAGTATAGCGGTAGTGATACAAAACTGGTTATTCATCATTGTTGATACGATGGTCAAATAGATAGGTGTTGTTTTACAGTAGCTGTACTATTTAGTCTAAAATTCTCTTCTATGACTCAATTCTAATACACCATTGATTGGTACACGTTCATCTCAATATGTTACTAACATATTCTATTATAGAATAGATGAAGTCCTTACTTTATCACTCATCAAGAATAGCAAAATTATTGATAGTTGAGAGGACTCTTCCCAATATCACATCATATCACAATATGTTGCAATATCAGCGATATATTGTAATATATCGATCGATATTTCTATGTCAGCTATGATTCACAAAAATTTTTTCTTCCGATAATCCTCAATACCATACGTATCGTCCAACATGTCCAATACCAATATGGCCACAACCGATACCGATATTTTCATCCATAGCTGCAATTTATCACTGAAAGTATATCCAATGGCAGATTGATAGAACTACAAGAAGGATATCAACCTGCTTATCAGGACCAAATGCCCAAATAGAACGTGCGGCCAGCAAGTCCCAGTCATACTTTGTTTGGAAGAAATCGCCCAGTTTCTTTCGGGGCCAGTCAATGCTTACAACACCATTTTCAATGTCCTCTGCAAGTCCTTTCTCCAGTGGCTCTGAAATCTGGGACAGCAGCCAAAATTGACTAATAGGCAATATTGATAAAAATATCGGCCGATATATATCGATATCAAATCCTTCAAAACAAATATTTTTTGACACCGCTATAATATAGCGATATATCAACCGATATTTAAAATATTAGCTATATTGTCAGCTTACGATTTTTATAATTTTTTTCTTCTGACATATTCAATATTCTGATATGTATTGTCCAATATATCCAATATCGATATGGCTACGACCAATACCGATACAGATAGTTTCGTCCATTCAATGCCAAGGATTTGTGAGTTTAAACAGCAGATATCTTGAAAGTCAAATAGATACCATAGTTATTTTATTCTTCTTGTTAGGAGTTTCAGCAAAACATTTCATTGATGAAGACTCAACCACTGTTTCACAGAATGAGACCACCGGATCTGCCACCTGTTATTTGCGGGCAGCAAAAGAATCGGATTGTTCATAAAAAAAAAACAAAAATTACATAATGCAATTGCCAAAAAAAATAGAGCAAAAGAACCAATTCACTGAAAATCAAATGCCATAGACTAAGAAATGTTAAGATTAGAAAGATACCTTAACTTCTACTTCAGAATAAAGCTCTCTAAGGTCCTTCATGATAGAGTCAAGATATAACTCTCCTGTTCCAAGGATAGTGTGCTCTCCAGATTCCTCTACCTTTGTAATGGCTAACGGATAGCTCTTGCTAATTTTTCGAAGGCCCTCAACCATCTTGGGCAATTCACTAGGATTCAGAGGCTCGGTAGCTGTTTTCACCACCGAAAGTGTGTTGAACTGGAGAGGCCGGAATATGTATACATCTTCTTCATAATTGACGCTGCATAGTGTAGCAGTTTTCATAATTGAGGCATCCACACCTTCAATGAGGACCCACGAACCGGGCGGAGCTTTGCTTATTGGGATTCTATATCGAGCTTGGTAAACCCACAACTTCGATACTTCTTTTACTGTCATATCCTCCTCATCCTCTGGCGAATATCCTTCTCCCAAAACCCGTACAGTCTGCCCAGTCTGTATCACACCGCTATAAACTCGACCAAAAGCGTCAAAAACGCTGCAATCAGATTTCGGATATAGTTTAGTAACATTAACCATGAGTGGGCCAGATGGATCACAATCTTCCATGGCCTTGTATATAACAGTGTCTCTTGGCCCAGTATATATATGATCAACCTTCCTAGATGAAGCTTCTTTGCCGCTCGGGATGTGATGAACCAGCATGTCGGTGAAGCCTGTTGCCGAACCAAAAACAGCACTACAAGCCAATCTTAGCAAAGGCCGAACGTTTAATCTGTAAGCTGCATTGCTAAGCGTGACACCAAGTTCGACGAGTGTTGTCTCCACACTCTTTCTATGTTCTCCAACAACTTGGCTATAAATTTTATAAAGAGGTTCAAGGAGAAATTGAACAAAAGATCGTTCCCCTCCACTAGGTGGGGGTTTCTTTTGGAAATTTCTTGTTTCTGGGTGATAATACATGTCCCCCCAAAGACGGGAAGCGAATTTATTAGCATCAAAGGGTATCCCATGGAGTTTTACATATAGTTTAGCAAATGATTGCAAAGTGAATGACCATCCAGCAGTAGCACTTGCAAAACAAACATTTCCAGCAGCCGGATCAATCACTTGAACATTTCCAGCAGTTGAAGAGGCCGCAGCAATGTGATTGTTGATGATCTCTAATGTGTGCCTTAACTTATGGTAGGCGTCTTTTGGAGGCAGTTTAAGTTCAGTAATCAATCTGTCAACCTTCAAGAGAAAAACATTATAAACAAACAATAAACAAATAAACAAAGCAAACGGGTGGCAAAATGACATTTAGATGTGATAATTTGTGGAAACGAAACTAAAAACAAGATGTAAGGAAACTAAAAACAAGATGTAAGGACAGAACAGGGAATAAGAAGTCACCTTATTAATTACTAATACAATTGGAAGGCGCTCTTGGATTGCATGGCGTATAGCCCTCTCAGTATTTACCTGCATACATTAGAACATCAAACTGTGGGATCATGTATGCATACTGTGATCAATAACATCTTCCTGGTGATCAACAACAACATACTTAACCCGAAACAAGAAAAGCTCTACTAAATGCATGACGCAAATGTTCTGTACCACCAATAATGTACTTTAACTTGCACACTACACAAGCAATATACACTAAATCAATGCCCAGCAGATTCAGGTTCAGCTTATCCAATGTCAACCTTGGCAATCGCAACAATGTTTCAAATATATAAATAGAGATACAAGATGCATATCAAATCTTTGATTAACTTTTTTCCATTTTAAAAACTTCAAGTTGAAAAATGTTGGCGTTGATGGGACCATCATAGGGCATTCAAATGGGTAAAATCAGTTGTGTATGAAGTCACCACTGCATTCCTATACAGACCTAGTTGTAATATACTAGGACCTGCAGAAAGTAGGCATTAACAGGACTTAACAATCAGATAAGCATCCAAATGGATGAAAGTTGCATCTAAAAAACATATTTCCGTACACACCCAGTTATCATACACTAGGACCCCCTCCCCCCAGCACGTTTCCGTACATACAGTTGAGATAAAGCAGGATTTAACAATCTTAGTCATATATGCGAAGCAACTAACATGCCACAGCACGTTTTCTATCCTCACTTGATATCCCCCCTCCCCCCATCTCGCACACAATTTAGTCCTAGAGAACCATTAAATCATATATTTTGCTTATGGAGACTCTGAAAGAGAATTTAATAGTTGCTCTGTACATGAAAAAGGCAAGCCTTAGGGAAGGATCCACATGCTGTAAGGCACTCAAAACCATGTCACCAACAATTTGTCATGGTTTTTGGGTATGCCATCAATGGTATCAGAACCCAAGCTTTCAGCAATTATTGCTTACTTGTAATGTTCATATATACAAATACTACAGAGGAAGAGTTACACACTCTCAATTGACCATGATCATGAATTTTGGTCGAATCAGTTCAAGACGTTTTGTGAGGGAAAATAAGCCAGGCAAGCTATCCTTTGCAGTACTCCAAAATGATATTGCAGAGTGAAGGAATAGCATGTTCATATATTATGAGGTCAATATGTTCAAGACAACCTCCCAATGATACTTCAGGGGATGTTATTTCAGGTTATCATTCAAGGTTATCAATTGCACACCCAGGCCTTCTTCCGATTCAGATGCATGCACAAACACTGGTAGCAGCCCAGGCAGTACCACCTGCCTCCAGCATACGCCTAGGTGACTGAGTGCTTATCTTTGAGTCATGCCCAATCTGCAGCTGAAGCATTCCTCAAACAATCCATTGTAAAAAAGAAGAATAAAAATAAAACAAACATTGATCCTAAACCAATCAGGGCTCTCTCTTTCACTCTCTCTCACAATTGCAGATGCATCTGACGTAGCTAAAACTTGCAGCTAGCAGCTCCAGCAGCTCTCTAGCACTGACAGCCCATGTGCATCTTCTACTGTGACTCTATTTTTGCACCAGCTTCACTTTTGAGAGAGAGTAAGCTCTGAACACCAATAAGACTGCCTCATTCTGAACCAGATGTCACATGTTCAAAACCCATGAAAGCATCTTTTACAATGCAGGGTAAGGCCACACATTTAATCCTCCGGAAAGATTAAGATATGAAAGCTTCGTAAACACAACTGCCCGAGCTTTTCTTTTGCGAGCCCTACACTTTCTCATGCTTCTCTCACATTTTCTTCCTATTCCCAGCTTCAATTTGTTTTAGTTAGTTTATTTATTTGTTTTTTTAGGGGAAGGTACTGTTCAATTAAGTTGCAACCAATATTTCCTGATAAATTAAATTCTGGGAGGTTTAAATTTTCAAGTATGCTTCTTTATAACTTAAAACACTAGTCATAGGAACTTGCCCTCATTTTTAACAACACCATGCTGGCTAAATTCTTATGAAGATTCCACTCCATTTTATAGGAGGAAGTACTCAATGCCCTTTCTCTTGCTATGTTGCTCTCTCTTTTTGATGTAAGTTTCTCTCATTTTATAGTACGGATGTTAGTTTAACTTTGTAATTCTGTCATCTGTTCACGGGTAACTCCAGACTGAGTAAATCCTTCAAAGTCAAACTTGTTAAGGATGATGATGCATCTTTAAAGTGAGAGATTAAAGACTATAAATGAGATCTTGGAATCCTTTTGAGGCAGCAATTTGATTTCAGGGTGCTTGCAAGGGTCTTAAGAAGAAGGGCAGCCCAAAGGTTCAATAATCGTGAGGTCTGGGAAGAGTTAGTTTACCACTGCATTACAAAGATGTTGCTAATGTGTCTTGAACCTGTGATCTTCAAATAACAATGCAACAACTTTAATATTATGCCAAACCTTACCATCACACTTTTCAAATTGCATGCCACTGTAAATAAATCTGAAGGGTTTGGAAAGAGCATTTGTGGGATGCACGGCCAGGTCAAAATGGTAAATGATTGCTCCTAAATTCTGGATTCACAGCCATTTGTTCCTGGTGGCAGTGATGGGGAGATCTAGTGTAATTTTGCTGAAGCATTGGAAAACGGTGTCCAAAATGGAGGAGAGACTTTCAACAGTTTTGAATTCTCTCTCAGGTAAATGTTGTTAGAAGCACAGTTTTAAATCACAGCGTTGTGCTCAAATGTAATAGTTACCAGGGCCATATCTTTAACAAGTTCAAATCAATGATTAGAAGACAGACAAGTGGGATTGAATCCTAGTGTTTGATACTCTTTCTGGGGTGGGAGGTTGTCCTGAAGGAAACTACAGTCTATTCAAAATTCATAGTCAACGGCATTATGCTTTCCAATGGATTGCAATAATTTGGCTAGTGCATGAATGAAGATATCGACTAATATGAATCGATATTGGGAGGCCCCGATACGAACAATTAACGATACCGAAAAAATATCCCGATACACCACCATGTTGGCTGATAGAACCATTTTTTACTTCGCCTAGCAATTAAAAGCTTACATCCACATGTTTTAAACATGTTTTATAACGTAAATTTTCTAAAAAGCCTAGATTCACATGTTTTGTAGAGATATAGAATATGTATAGATAAAGAATTTTGAGGTATTTCAAAGACCCAAAAAGATATCATGATTAATTTTAATAAAATTGGCTAAAAATTTTCAAATAGGCAAATAGATAATTATATACGGTCAAAGTATATAACCCAATTTTTCAGTGATCACAAGAAAATTTTGCGTCCCCAACATTTGTACCATGTATTGCCCAATATGGTTGATATCTTCACAGTTTCGACCAATACCAATATTTTGGTCCATGGACTAGTGGAACGTATAGGCATATGAGGTATTTTTTAAGATAATGCACACCAGTGTCGAGAAAATTTGGATTGTTCCTGCTCTGGGACACACCCACACCGCAGCCCAAAGTAAATATCCTTACGCGTATGGACCTAGGATTTTCTCAGACGTGCTGGCCTCCTATTGCAGCACAAATATTAGTTTCACTCAAGGATGGTGAGACTTATTGTTCCGAGGGTTCAACTCAGTGATCTGAATTTCCAAGTTTCTTCGTAATGGAGGTTAATGGAGTCCTTTATTGTGGTGTTCTGTCATCGGGGACTGATTGGGTTCATTATGTGTTCTGACAGAAACTCTAGTAATGATTCTTCCCCATTCTGGCACATCATGAAGTCATTTTAAGTGAGATGGCTAAAGAAATCGGAGCTGATTCTGCTCAAGTCGAAAGGGAGAGTGACATTTGCGTAAAGGATTTGGAGGTAAGCTCTTTCAAGACTATGGGGAAGGGGATGGCTCTGATGGGTTATATGAAGGAATTAGTTTATGTGATAATGAGGAGAGATAACTAATTGAGAGCCGTCAAGCTATTTTGGATTGCAACTCCAACAAATTAGATGGTCTTGATGAAATTATGACAAGGAGTTGAAATAAAGCTACTTTTTATTGGTGCATAGAAATTATTAATTTTCTAGACACTTTTTTGGGGGAGTTCGGGGCAGGAGCGGGGATCTGGATGTAAGTTTTGGGTTTACACGCTTCCAATGGTGCCATTGTAAGTTCTTTATAATTTTTTTCCTAGATTTGCCTACTTCTCTGTTTGTTTTGGGATTTTGCAATTTTTTTACAGTTTGATTTCTCTTTGCAGTTGTTTAGGATGTACTTAGGCGGTGCCCTTCAGTGCTGAATCATAGAATGACATAAACAAATTTTGAGAAACTGCACTCTTGGGGCTCATCTCAATATGTTCACAACATGAAATAAAATATCGTCCAATATATATCAACATTGAAACCCTAGGTATATATATTTGACAATACCGTGATAAAATCATGATATATTACTGTATCAATAATATTGACCAATATTTCCCTATCAAGTTACGACTGGGATAAAAATTTTTACTTTCAATATGGATTATCCAATATTGATCTAATTGCAACCAACACTAATATTTTCATCCATGGTTCACAACTTAAACCAAAAATATGGATCAGCCCTGGGACAAGAAAAATGGTGTTCATCTCATAAGCTAAAAGTTCAAAGGGTTTGTAATGAGTGGGGAAGGGTTGAGAAAGAACCTCACAACATTGTCTTACTTGAGGATGAAATTTCAGTAGTGAAGTAAAAAATAAAATAGGACTTCAAATTGTAAGCGTCAAAAGCAGAAGAGCCAGACTATTTAATTCAGAATGGGAAATGCCCTAAGGTCACCAAAGATAGTAAGAGTGAATTACCACCTAGTAGGGGCACACCTACATATCAGAATTCTACTAAAGCATGTTGAGGGTCACGAAAGGATGTGTTCTAGGAAAGCAGCGTAGCCAAGTTGACATACTGTTGTAAGGAAAGATCACTTGGCATTGTAATCAAGTTTGTACCTCACACTGCCATACAGCTTCGATAGATAGATTTTGCCTCTGACATAATAATGATCACAAATTTACCTTTGAGATCTAGCAAAGCCCCAAAACAAATGCAAGATGGATTATATACAGCTGACGTATTGCAGAAAAAAGGGTTTAGGACATTGGAAGATTATTTGGAATTGTAGTGATACGTTTGATAGTAACAAAAACACTCTCCATCAATGCTTTTTTTCTTTTTTCTTTTTTCTACACCAACTGAGGAACCCAAAAAAAAGAGATACTGCTCAAAAATGCAAGTGTGAGGTGTAGAATAAGCCCTTATGGTCATCAAACGTTCATTTATTATAGGTTTGGGTGTGTACTCCATCAGTCAGCAAGAATGTTTAAATTACTCACATTAGTCACCGGCGTATGACAAAATCATGATTGTTGGTAACTAACAAAAATTGTTCCAATGGAAACTTACTCAACAGGAAGTAAACATTAGCAGTGATTGTCTCAACTATAGTCAGTCATATGACACCAAAATTAATTACCCATGTTTTCACTAGATGTGTGTTGGTGATAGAATAAGAAGAGACATAGCAAAGATTAATTGATACCCTGCAAGGAGGTGATATAAACTAGGACTCATATGTCTTCTCATCCATGAGCATATATATGAGGCAGCTCAGGAGTTAAAACAAGCGTTCAGATCTTATCTTATCAAAACCTCCCTCTCACACTGATCCCCCGCCCTCTCTCCAACTCCCGATCTCTCTCCTACGCAGTATCAATCCTAGCTAGTGTGACCAACTCCACTAGCCACTCCTCGTACAAGAAAGACATATACAGTACCCAATTTTACCAGTCATGGTAATGGAAATCACCTTGCATGCAAAACAAGAGATGGTTGTAAAGAAAGTCACAAATAGCTCGTGTTTTTAACACAAACTGGTATTCTTTAATCTTGTCTAACATGCTAGTAAGTTCAAAATCTTTTAGGAAATCTTCTGGATTACTATTACATAATAATGAAGGGGCACATAAGGACAAGGATGACAAAATTCTCTCCAACAACTCCATGCTATAGCCCCAACACTTTAACGGGGAATAGAAAAGAATAATTGGACATATGATACAACAGATTAAGAATAGAAAACGGGAAAAAAGGACTCACCATCACTCCTTCAGCAGCATCCACAACCAAAACAGCACCATCAGCAAGCCTAAGAGCCGCGCTCATCTCATCCGAAAAGTTCACATGACCAGGAGTATCCATTATGTTAACAAGGTAAGATTTAGAATTGCTATCCTCGAGAACAAGAGACATCGGCACAGCCTTGATGGAAATCTTCCTCTCTTGCTCATCGATTCTCGTATCCGTATACCTCATGTGCCTCTCATTCTTTGTGTCAAAAGTCGAGATGTGGTGCGTCTGCTCCACAAGCATATCCATGAAAAGCGTCTTCCCGTGATGCAAGTGACCTACGAGAGCAACATTCCTCATCAAACTAGGGTTCGACATTAACCCTAGAAGGAACTGAGTCGACACGTACGTGGACGAGTCCTTTACTCCTAACTCGAACTTGAGATTCTTAACCGGCTTAATTATCGGTTGCTCGAGCGGCTGCTCGTCTTCGTCCATGACAAGTGTCTCCACATCGTCGCCGTATATCTCCTCAGCAGTAGGGTAATACTTCTTGTCCTCGGCCAGGACGACTTGATTGTCCATGTCCACGTCGTTGGTTGTGGTTATCCACCCATTTGCGGCGGCAGCCTCGTCGCCGTCGGATAAATCGGCGGCGGCGTCTTCGGATGGCTTATCTGGCAGCTCCTCATCCTCTTCTCCTTCCTCGCCCTCGCTCTCTCTATCGGACTCGATTTCCGGCCCGATATAGTTGCCGAATTCATCGTATAAGCTATCGTCCATAGGTTAGAGGACAATGGTACGGACAGAGAGAGAGCGGGGACAGCAGCCGAGCAGCGAGTGATGCTTGGGTTGTCACCTGTCGAGTGATTGGTAAGAAGTGGAAGGGGAAGAGGAGGAGGAAGACGAGCGCCAAGTGAGGACTTAAGAGCTGCAATGGCCTACTTTTGTCCCTAGGGTTTTACAGGTAATGATCCTTCTAGAAGCGGTTGAGGGAGTAAATTGTGTTTTCAACATTATAATTATAATTACAATTATATACATTTATTTATATATTTATTTTTATTAAATTATTAGATTTAACATGAAGAGGAAGATGGAAGATAAAAAATCAAAATAAAGTATAAATTATGTTTATTTTAAATAATTTTAATATTAATAAATATATAAATAATATTATTTATAATATAATTTGTACTAACTTATATTCTTTTGATATCAAAGCTCAAACTAAACATACACCGGCCAGATTAATAAGGCAAATGTCTAAGTGAAATGATGCCTAATTTATTTAATTATTTATCAATTAATCAAAAATAATATTTAATAAGTATATCAAGGGCCCAGAGAAGAGGGGGTGCTGTAGAGGAGTTCAGTTCAATCAAAGGCGAAGCTCACTTCAGGACTCCTTCACTAGGCTTTCGGGCAGCCTAAGTAACAAGAAAGAGGGTGAAATTCCTTGCCTGAAGTTGTGCTGGCTGATATAGCGTATTCGGCTTGAGACTGCACGGTGCTCTAGGCTTTGAAGGAAGTAAGGGCTTTCCCTAAAGAAAAGACTTTCGTCTAAGTACTCCGTAGACGGAGGTTCGCTTCCTAACCTCTCGCCCTGCTCACCACTCCGATTCTTCTCTTTGATCCTTTCTCCGCTTCTCAAGGAGGGGACTTTCTCTCCCAACCAAGGGTAGAAGTAAGCGAACTACTCCTTCCCTCTGCCCTTATCCGAGGTAGGCTCCGTCAAGAGCTTCCTCGTCCGCGCAGTAACAATGCCTTTCTTATCCTTATTTCTTTGTTCTTTATGTGGGTCAGCGAGGATCAAGGACCCGTTCCTTTTGCACTAATGGCTTCATGTGTACGGGCTCAACTACTTTCATGGTGTAAACCCTTCTCTCATCCCCCATCGTGTAAAGCTTCAGGAGGAAAAACCTAAACCCTTTAAATTGAAAGTGGATAAGGGCATGAGGTTCCCCATCCGGGAGGTAATTTGGCCATGGCGTTGGTCACGCGGATCCCTGGTTTGTATACAGCCAGTGGTGTCCTCCCTCATGCTCTATTCCTTAGCCTAAGCCTAAGAGGCGGGGAAGAAGGAAGC